>PRKT01001741.1:39506-54489 GCA_003671525.1 Saccostrea glomerata | reverse complement strand
ACATGTATTGATTACATAAATGTTGCAGAAACAAAAAAAGATTTATTCATAATAATGAAGTCTCAATTAATTTTTATTTGTCTCAATTATTTTTTTTTTATAAGAGGTCAATATTTTGGAAGACATGGAAAGAAAAGTTGACTTCTGTTCATAAAAGGAATGGAATTTTATCAATCTATCAAGAAAGTTCTCAATGTTCACAAAAATAGCCAAATATGAGTGTTATGGTATGGCTTACTTATTTCCAAAATGTAACAGTAACAAGATTTACAGAATCGTCGACACACTGTCCATTATATTTATTGCAATTTTTGTTCTCAATTAGATAAGTGTGTATTGGAATCACATATCCAGTTGAAAGAGGCATAAATGTATTCGTGTAATTCAATGTCGCATTAAAGGACTACAAAATGTAGGTGGACAAGACAAAAATTAATTAACTTGTAATGCAGAATGTACTTTACGAAAACAGATTTTAAGGGGGTTTCC
The DNA here is from genome assembly GCA_003671525.1 of Saccostrea glomerata. NCBI lineage: Eukaryota > Metazoa > Mollusca > Bivalvia > Ostreida > Ostreidae > Saccostrea > Saccostrea glomerata. The sequence continues at coordinate 54,000 of PRKT01001741.1, read as the reverse complement.
CAAACAGGAATGACCAATGTCAGATTTTTTTTTTAATAAGAGGTAATGCAGGCATTGAAAGGCTGTCTGAAGACCCAATGCGGGCATTGAGAGATCTTTAAAAAGAAAAGCCAATGCAAGCATTGAGCGACCATCTTAAGAGCCAATGCAGGCATTGTTATACTGTCTTGAAAGCCAATGCATGCATTGAGAGACTGTCATAAGACCCAATGCAGGCATTGATAGACTGTCTGAAGACCCAATGCAGGCATTGAGAGACTTTCTTAAAAGCCAATGCAGGCATTGAGAGACTGTCTTAAAAGCCAATGCAGGCATTGAGAGACTGTCTTAAAAGCCAATGCAGGCATTGGGAGATTGTCTTAAAAGCAAATGCAGGCATTGAGAGACTGTCGAAGAGCCAATGCAGGCATTGAGACGCTGTCATAAGACCGAATGCAGGCATTGAGAGACGGTCTTAAAAGCCAATGCAGGCATTGAGAGACTGTCATTGGAAAACTATCATAAAGGCCAATGCAGGCATTGAGGGGATGACATAAGGGCCAATGCAGGCACTGAGATATTCCTTTCAGGGTCATTTAAATCTCTATAAAGAATGCAGGCATTGCCTAATCTTCTTCAATATAATGAAATGAAGGCAATAAAATCCCTTGACAAAGCTAATGAAGGCACTGAAAGACTTTCAAGGAGGCAAAATTAACATACTGTTTTAAATCCACCTCAAATGCATGCATGTAAGCTTTGTTAGACATGGACATTCTTTCCATAAATAGAGAAAAACCTTTTCAAGTTGTTAATCATTTTTTATGCTTTAAAATTTATTGTTATTACAGTACATGTAGTACTCTTATGACTTAATTTTAAAACAACAAATATATCATTATATTATCAGGCAAAATGCAAAAAATCTTATAATGATATTTTATATTTACATTCAGTGTAATCTTCTTTATAAAATCCTTTAGAAACATACTCAGTAAAATTTTTATGATAACACACACGAAACCTTGTCACCGTGCATCAGTGTAATTTTCTTTATAAAATCCATAGGAAATATACTACGTTCAAATCTCTAAAATAACACACCTGAAACCTTGTCCCCGTGGGTTAGAATACACAGTATGAATTATAATATGCATTTACAATACTTAATGGACACCAACATGTACATTGTTTCACGCAAATTAAAAAAAAAACTGTTGAATTAACAAAGAAATACAATAAATGGCTTTTAAAATTAATTTGTCACTTTTTTCCCTCGTAATGTTTGTTTGCGTAATCTAAATTTACAACTTCACTATCATATCTAACGGCTTTTACGTCTACAAAGCACACCATTTTTGAAAGGCGCTAAATTCACATTTCAGATTACCAAAATAACAATTATGAAGAGGAAAAAATTAAAGAATGTAAATATAAGTATTGAATTAATATTTATGGATGTCTTCAGTCCCATAACACACCTGGCAGTGCCTGCAAATCATCATACTGTACTAATGCGCGGTATTCAATTTGCTGGCACTGCCAGGTGTGTTATAGGACCGAAAACATCCCAATATATGCCTTATCTGCAATATTAGCTGCAATCATGTAGGATGAGATTTGAATGTAAGATACATTTTTAAAAGAGAAAGATTGGTGACAAAATTATTAAATTAGTCCTGAACAATTTTGTTGCACTGGCGAAACATTTCTTTTCTGTCCTCCACTCCTGTAACTGAAATTTTCCTTTTCTGTGCAGCTTTCAAAGCTTCTCCTGGAAAATAATTTTTGAAGGTTATAGTTACACAATGATGATGCAAATAAATCTGAGAACTGTTTAAATTAAATCATCATATATTGCAATAAGAGATAATGCAATTTACTCTACTAACTGTAAATGGATATACAACTATTTATGCTTCAGTCATTGTAACATTTATAAGGGAAAGTGATACAGGTATAAGTATCGAACATTTCATCTCTAACCTTTTCCGCAATGCAGAACGAGGAGGTTTCCTCCTTCCCCTATAAACTTCCCTCCACTCAATAGCTTTTCATAAAACTGTAGCTTCGAGTTTCCCTCGATTAATTCTGGCATTGAACTTTTTCCTTTCAGTAAACACACGTACGGTTGGGTAGATTTACCTTCAATGAGGGTACAGATATTTAGACAAATTGTGATAATTCAACTGTAAATTATTTTGACATTCCAATTAAAACAAAAAGTGTTTTTAAATTACATTGTACATGTGTTCAATTCATAAACTCATCTAAAATGTATAATTATATAATAGTAGTATAATTGTGTTGATCTGAACTTATTTGTAACTGATCGAGAATATTTAGAAAGATTTCAATATATATATAAGGTTCCAAATACCCATATCAATTCTAATGAATGTACTTACTGGCTTTGTTGTGAAATACTATGACGACCTTCTTCTTTGAAGGGTACATCAAACCCAGGCCTTTGAGGAGCTCGCTCACTCCTTCCCATGATGAAGTTAGAAGTAATGTTACATCTTCCCTCAAGCATGGGAGGTCCAATGTTATTCTAAGGAGCTGTTGCCAATCAGACTGAAATTTCATGTCAATACCCATATTACGCAAACGTTCAAATTATTTTAAAGTGCATTTTATTAAAAGATGAGTTCTTAATTATATTTAGCAATTGGTAGTTATCTCTCACAAAATGATTTAATTTATATTAAGCTTGTTCCAGCCAAAGGCTCAAGTGAGCCAGGAATCTGATCTCCTGGCCTGGGGGCCATAAAACTTAGACAAGTTCACTTTTGATCTCAGTCTCACTTTTTCCAAAGGAACCTATAGAATAAAAGTGAGACTGAGATCAAAAGTCAGCTCTCTAAGTTTTATGGCCCCCAGGCCAGATGACGTAATGTGTTATTTGTCTTCTTTTGTCTATAACATTGTTACACTTCTCTGAAAACATCTGCATGTACATTCTGAATAAGTACCGTTTCTTCATTGTAGATGATGGCATCCGGAGTGGTGTTAAATGTGCCATTTTTCAGGAATTGTATTGGGTCCTCCTGGACGATCAGACTTGCTGACTTCTGTGTGGGATCCTTAAGTTTGTTTTCCACATAGAGTCGGAGCCTGTCTCCTGGGACACCTCTTCTCACATCACTAAAATAGAATTGGTGACTTTGTAGATACATGGCTTATAAAAGTATTTGATTTTTAAATCAGATAATTCTGAAGGTGTTGATTGATGTATCAAGCACATCAAATATTGTATCTAATATACCCACTATAAAAACTGGCTCAGTTCTTCTTCGGCCTCTTCCTCTCCATCCCAAAATTTCTCCAGGCACTGGCCCCAAGGCATTTTACTTAATTTGCTGACAGCAAACTGGACATTTCTTGTGCTCTTCAAGTACTCTGCATCCTATAATTGTATAAACAAAAAGCTGACAAGCCAAAATGCTCCCCTGAGTCACCTTAATTGGATGTGTTGTTATTTACAGATTAAGGCAAAGGACAATTTCAGGTGAACCGGAAAGGTGTGCATGTTAATTCAAGAAAGAAAATAAAAAAGCCATTTTAACAAAACTAAATTAATTGGCTATAGAAAATGAATGACCATTTTAGCAAAAATAAGATTATCATTGTTAGATTTATCAATGTTTGAAATATTGATTATATTTTAATGAATATCATCCCTCTAAAAAATAATGAATGTTTTTTTTTTTAAAAAGTGTGCATAAAACATTAATTTAAAAAAAATATATAACCAATTTATTTTTTAGGTTAATGTAAAAAAGAATTTTGAGAGACCAAATACATGTAAATTACAAAGTGAGAAAGTAATAATTAAGTACCTTAGTCATCTCCTCCAAATCACAGTTCAGGTTTGCAACTTTAGACACTAGTTCCATGACTGTTTCATCCGGCAAAGTCATGAGGGCTCTCCATGGTCTTGTTACCTGCAACTTTGGAGATTCGGCATGTTTCTGAAAAAAAAAAATGGACTATTTTGTAGCTAACTTGTGAGTGAACATTGACAGTTTGCATTCAATCTTTTTTTTCTTTTAACTTAATTCAATTTTAAGTTATAGATGATTTGTATTTATTGAAATTTTAAAACACTGAAATCTTACTTTTATTTTCTGGTTCTTTAGCCTTCCTTGCTCAAAAAGGTCAAAAATTAGGATAATTTTATCAAAGACTTGTTTGCTAGAACAAGCAATCCAGAACAATGCCTGATAGCTGGATATGTCCTAAAAATTGTAAATAAATAAATAAATAAGTAAGAAGTATGTGAGTCAAGACTCACTAATAATACCCACACTTTAACTGTGTTAATTAAAATTTCAAGCATCTGCGATGAGTAATAATAATAAGAAAACTGTGACAAAAATTTGTTTTGTTATGAACAGGTACACAGGCAGACAAACAGACACACCAGGGTTACACTGACAGTAGACTCCCCTTTCCCTCCAGTAAGGGGGATAATAAATGTACCAATCTTTTGTCATATAAAAGCTGATACATTTCATGTTATTTTATATGTATTGATAATGCATATATATTTATAATTAATTATATGCTATTTTTAGTTCACTTTATAATTTCTATAAAACTTACACAGCCAGGAGGAAGATGTTGTTGGCACTTTGATCGCCAAGCTTTAGTGTTTTCACACCTGCACAACTCGACATCTATTTCTTCTGGTTTCAAGGAGCGAAACATTTTCACCTTCATGAAAATTAAGGGAATCAAATTTTGATTATCATGAATGTTGACGTTTTTTTTTTTTTTTTTTAATTCTTATAAGAATTTTTTGTGCAATACAAGTTATGCAACGTCCCAAATGCACTTTTCATTAAAACAAAAGTCAAATATAAGATATTTGTTAGATTATTAATAAGTAATGATAAAAACAGATTGTTTCTATTAGTAGATTAAAACAGTTACCATGTCTTTGTGAGAGATCTTGTTAATGTTGTGCCCAATAATGTTATGATTTGCTGCTACAAAAATCTCTTCCTCATGAGTCAGGTTTACAAAGATGAGGGATGGCAGTGATTGATATTGTGGCATGTTTGGATAAAGGACATGGTTTTCATTTGCAGCCAACCTGCGAAAAATTACAAGTTTTAGCTTAAATTTCAGTATAATTTAAAAGATCAACTAGTGTGAAGTTAAGAAAATTTAGGTATACATGTACTAGCTACTGTGACCAGAAAATATAAGGAAAAAAAATTGATATTAAGTGGTGGAAAATTATGTTTATCAATAACTGTGATGTATCCGGATTTTAAAAATGGAATTTGCAGTTTTACTTACCTTTGGTGATTGCCTCCTAGGCAAATGTACGAATATCCAGAAAGATGATGGATGTCCACTTGAGACTTGATGTTTTCCCCAATTAAGTGAAGGGCTAGGGGTTGTGGAGATGTACAGGATAATGTCTGTCCATTTTGAATCTTGTAAATAAATAAATGCTGAACTTGAATAGCATTCTTTTAAATAAATGTATAGATTAGAGGAATGAAATTATGATTGTTACTTTATTTACTGTTATTTTCAATTTCGGATAATTGAATGTAATACCTGTTTTACAAAGGAGGTATTTGTGTCCCTGTAAGCACTTTCAGGCCCATCAATCCTCGACAGCAATATCTGATGAATTCCTAGATAGAAAATGAATATTGTGGCTATTATTTGTAATTTTCATAACTCAAGGAGAAAGTTATCTCCCATTAATGTGTTTGAAGCTATGTTTAAATATAATGTATTATATACCTGGAAGAGTTTTTTCCTTTATTTTTTTAAGGAGTTGGTCCTCTTCGTCAATCTCTCTCTGGGAAGGCTTACTTTTATTTAATGAAGTCTGTAGTGGTCTTACTTTCTGTTTCTTTGTGGGAGGCTCATTAGACTCCTTTTTTAAAAGAAGGAAAAAATATAACATAAATGATGCATAATAATACATGTACCAAATTGTCCTGAGAGGAACTTGACAGAGATTCCTAAAATAAAATGAAATTGAACAAAAAAAAGTGGGGGACTTGCCGAACTTGATGGTAAGTTATCATTTGCCTCCATGCATGTCTCTGGACAAACAAAATCAAATATTCCAGAATCATCATTATTTGGTGTGGAGTCCATGGGATCTGATTGCATTTGTGTTTCATATACCACATCAAAAACACCTAGTAAAAATGATATTTAAAAATCTTAAATCATTTTTTTTTCACCAGAAATATAATTTGCATATATTAATTGTTTATCACATTTTTTTTCCTTTAAATTTCTTATTTTCACTAACCCATTGTTGCATTAACTGCAGAAACAAATTCTTCTGGATCTGTGAGGTTTTTGAACTGCCTGCAGAGGCCATTATAATTCCAATCAAAGTTCCCCCTGGATGCAAATTGTTTTTTTCCTCCTTGAAATGTAAGCTGTGGAGAAAAATGACATTGAATGAATTTATGCTAACTTGTGAACACAAATGGAGAGAGAGAGAGAGAGAGAGAGAGAGAGAGAGAGAGAGAGAGCACATTTTCAATCAACTATAAAAACAAAGGATATACATTCTTAGGTAAAAAAAAATATTCTCAGCAATGCAGATCATAGAATTAATGGAAAGATGTACTTTATGTATTTTAAGATGAATATTAATGTTCTTGTGGGAGAGAGAGAGAGAGAGAGAGAGAGAGAGAGAGAGAGAGAGAGAGAGAGAGAGAGAGAGAGCACATTTTGAATCAACTATAAAACACATTAAAAGGGTATCCATTATTATGGATATTAAATAATAATTAATATAATAATATATTCTCAGCAATGCAACATCATGGAATCGATAGAAAAATGTACTTAAAACTATTTTTAGATAAATATGAATGTACTTTTGAACGAGTCTGTACTTTGGAAAACCCCTTTTCCTATAGATGTTTCATTGGCTGGTTTGATATAAACGGTACGTGCAAAGCCGGAATGAAAGTTAGACATTGTATTCTGTCAACACCATTCAATGTTTTTAATTTATTAAAATTTTGAACTTAAAATTTTTAATTTCTACTAAGCTTGCATATTTCAGATGAAATGAATAATGTCAAAGTATTAGGGCCAATACGTGGATTTTTTTTTTAAGGGAAGGAAAGCGCGGCACGGTTGTTAATTTTTACTCGTGTTACCACAAGCTGTGACGTAAACTATGTTGCAAACAACCGTGAACACAAATTTCTCATGAAATGAAGTCAGTTGCTGATTATCTTAATTATCTCTGGATTGTACTTACAATAACGGCTTTCTGGGGGTCACAGTTCATATGCTTCGACTGCAGATCTTCCGTGCATGGTAAATCCAGTCGTTCCAAAGGAGGACACAGATGTTTACTTCTGGAAAACCGCATTCTGGTATTGTTTTTCATAGCAAAGTAAACATTTTCTTTTTCCTCTATCGCCCACATCTTGTCTGGCTACAGAATTCTCCAAAATAACCGTTACGAATGCTGAAACGTGCATTGTACCCTGACGTCATTTCTTCAGAGTTTTACAAAAAATCCGCGAAATATTCTCAGAAGAATTCAGAATTTTATGAAAGATTTCCGTTGGAACATTAACCGAAGTTAGGCCTATTCTTGATTTGGATGATTAACATGTCCATGCTTAAGAAAAAGTGTACAATAATCTGATTTATTTTTGGAAAGTGAAACGTGTTATTTACATAAACATATGGCCGGCCATTCGGAAGTTTGAAAAAGAATCCTAAAGAAACCATATACTTTCTCTTATCGGAATATTACAGGTTAGTGTTATATATATGTACATGTTTTTTGTATTTTTTATGTATTAGAAATATTTAAGCTTATATGTATCTATATGCATAGGACTTCGTCATATGGTCACACATCTACAGGGTGTTACAAAAATAGTTCCTTTAGTTTCTTAGATATGGTTTTTAATTCTAGCAATGGAAACAGAAGTAGAACCATATCCTGAGGGTGAAGAAGAAATAGAACCATATAGTGACAATGAAGAAGAAATCGAACCATTTCCAAATGATATAGATGACCAACCGGAAGGAATAAGTGAGACACATAATGAAGCTTGCAAAGGTAAGCTTAAGTTGTTCGGATACTATAGAGAATGTAAACAAAAAGTACATAGTACGTGTATGCAGTTATACAGTCATCAGGTAACATGTTATATTTAAATTATTGAGATTATATCATGATCAATGAAGATAAAGTTTTAAAATGTCACATTTCTGTGCATGAATATAACGACAAAAAATTATTTGTTCATTTTTGGGGAAATTATGAAGATTCCTTTTTTCCTAATGCATTTTATTTAGGCATCAATTGTGCCAACCATGATGGAATTGAATTAAGGCAGAAAGCATGTCCTCAAAATTGCATATCTAGACTTTCAAGGTAGGCCTATTTGGTAAAAAAAAAAAACCCTCTCTCTTTTTCATTCATTATATCTTTATTTCTATGAATTGATATGAGAAAGGGTTCAACACATGTAATTAAAACATTTGATGAATTGAAATATGTATACTTCAGCTACGATCTACTGGAATTAAGGAAAAATAGACCAAGCAGTCAGAAAGAACATACACAGTGGCTTTTAGACTTCTTTTTTGAACATTCAACCCAGGACACAGTTTGCCATCTTGTCTGTGGAAAAGAAATCTGTGAAAAATGTTGGAGGTATATACAATATGAAAGTGTTCATCTTTTTTGCACACCTGAACTGTAAGCTGGATCATCAGGGCTTAATTTTTTGATCAAGATTCATCCATTGTCAGTCGTTGTTATCTTTGTTTAAAAGTGTGTTCAATTTGATCAAACAAAAGGCTACAAGGCTACAGATTTTTTTCAAAAGGGGAATAATTAGGAAATAGTGAATGTAATACTTTGGTGGGGTCATTTAAAAATTTTCTTCTCAATATCTGGCAATCAGGAATAATGAAACAAATGAGCATCCTCAGGTAGTGGAGAAGAGCAAAGCCAAGACCAATTGTATTGTCATATAGTGCAGATTTAAGACTGGTGCATGGAAACAAAAAAAGGTTACATGTACTTTAATGGCCTGCTAAACTTAGTATTCAGACCCTTTTGCCTCTGGTTATTTGACTTAATTTCCAAATTTTTCATAAAAGCCATAAACTTGCTGATTCTAACTTTAAATACCAAATCCATATATATATATATATATATAAAGAGTAAAAATAAAACATTGGTACTTTTTCTTCCAGGGAAGTTCATAAAGTTTCGATATATAAATACAACAAATATCTTACTGAAAGCAGAAATGGTGTCAGAGAAAAGATTCATGCAAACACAGCATCAGTGAGACCTTCCATTCAAAACAGTGGTAATAATGAAAATTACAATCAGTGCTCTCTTTAGAATAATTAGTTCATTTCATTGATACATTGAATACATATAGGATCTCCCATGATTTGTACTTGAACCTGATTTTTATCCCACGAGTTGTGTTTCTTTTTATCCCAGAGCCTAGGAGAGGGGATAAAAGACAAACAACGATTTAAATAAAAATCATATCCAACTACAAATCATGTGAGATTCAATTTATCCCATGTTTTTACACCCAAAACAATGTTTAACACTGAGTGTTCTTATATAGAACTCCACTTATCACATGACCTATATCAAGGGGATAAAGGGTTAAACATGGGATAAATATTAAACATTATCAGAATCAGATACTTAGTTCTGGACTGATATAGTTTAAGACTGAAAAGTTTTACCATTTGACTAAGTTTACTTTATTTTGTTTATTTCACATGCATGTACATCACATGAATGTATATGTACATGCACATGTATCAACAATGTTAGATATTGATTCAAATTATTTTATGTGTACATACATATCATTACTTTTATGGTAGAGAGCATTGGATGGTTCCAGAACTTTGTAAATGATATTGGGGAACACATGCCACATCAGGAGAAGATTACTCTTCCAGCAGGAATGAAAAAGACAGAGGTCTGGAAAATGATGGCATCTGACCTTGACTCTCAATCCCTGACAAAGTCATCCTTTCTGAAGATATGGAATAAATCCTTTCCACATATAACAGTGGTTAAAGTTAGTACTTTTTGTAGGTCACCTGCTGCAGTATCTTTTTGTCTGTCAGCGTTCAGCATTCGTAAATTTTGAAAAAAATTTCAGCGTATATGGTGAAGGGAAACAAAAATTTTGAAATTCAATGCCCCAGGGTCATGGGTTCTGGTACTATGGTGGGGCTATGTTGAATAAAGAGTGAAAATGCAGTATTTGAAATTTAAAAAATCTGCTGTGCTGATTCTGAGTATTATTATTATACAATGTATATAGTTATGACAACGAAGGATGCCTCTTTCAAAATTGCCCTTGGGTCAGGGGTTCTGGTGTTAGGGTGGGGCTCTATTGATTATATAGTTAAAATGCATTAATTCATTGAAAATCTTCTCTGTTTCTTGGTATTAAGCTGATGAAATATGTCCAGAGTCATGAAGAGCTTCATGGTTTATAAAGCATAAACTGCCCCAACCCAGGTTATACAATAAACCTTGTGTTGCCTTTTTAATTCATTCCTGAAATGCATAACATATCATTAATCAGCTCTATATTACAAGTGCTTCCCTTCAATAAGAAAATGTTGTAAAATTAACTCTCTGGCCTAGCTCTCTTAGATAGTAAATTATCCTGATAGAGACTATATCAGCCTAATATCTGCCTGAGTGTTTGGTTAGAATCTATTTTAACAATGTTTTTCATCTACATGTATCTCCCTAAATTTTAACATCTCAGCTGTTCAACCAGTATTTTGGACCATATTTTTTGTTTACAGGAAAACCCCTTTTCAAAGTGCCACCTTTGCACGACTCTCCACTTTGAATTTGAGAAGTGTGGAAGATATGAGAGAGATGCGAAAATGATTATTCTGGACAGAAAAAAGCAGCATTGGGATTATGTGAGGTAAATGTTGTATACAAATTGCCTGTCATTTGTAGGTATAAAAAGTTTTTAGATTTAGTCACCCTGATAATAATTATGATGTTGCAGGAGACAAAAAGAAGCTTACTATGAGAGGAGAGAAGTGTCAAGGTTGTATCCCAGCAAATGCCTGACTATTATCATGGATGGAATGGACCAGAAAAAAACAAACATTCCCATTCTTTTTTCAAAATCTAGGAATTCTAAGCAGATTGCCAACCTCCAGCAAGTCAGGACTCATTTGCTGGGCTTGCTTGTACACAGAGATTCAGGTTGTTAGCAAATAAATTGTGAATTTATTTAAATTATTATGATAATATGAGATGAAGAATTAATGTTTATTCCTACTTTGCTTTTACAATATTTAGTTTTTCTCATTTATAATCATTGTAAAATGTACCTATATTTTATACACTATACAGAGGTATCAGGAGCACGGAAAGTTGGATATGGGTATTTTGATCTTCTCCAGTATCCTCACGACTCCAATCTCAATCTGACTGTATTACTGCAAACTCTACTTGGTAACTATGCTGTATTAATAATCTTTTTCCCATCTTGTGTAATTTATAAATTTCAAACATTTAGTATGGCATAAAGATTTGTTTGTACATGTATATACTTTCTCTCCATATACATGCATTAACTTTTAAGATATTTTCTTGCAACAACACCTTACATTACCTGATATAAAGGTAACCGTCATATACATTGCAATGTTTACACCTTGGCGTCATAGCTAGTGTCCAGTAATCAATATGAAAATAAAGTAAAAATGCAACACTTCTTGTTTAAACGTAATATATATATATGTGTATATATATTTGCAGACTACAAAGACTGCCTGGGAAGGGAATTGCACTTGCAGACAGACAGTGCATCTGATAACAAAAATAAGATTGTTCTTGGCTTCCTTGGCATTATGGTTCACCTTGGTATTTTTGAAGAGGTAAAAATTAATAATTCATTTTATGAGTAATAATATGGACAGTCTATTAAAATTTTCCACCTACCTATCAACCCATTTTTTAAACCCAAGTTTGGAGAGGGCAAACAAATATTCTTTTAAAGATTAAATTGTCATAATTAAATGTTTATACCATTCCAGTGACATCTTACAACCAGAATTAAATTATTTTCCTTTGCAATATGAACTCTCAAATTATTATAGTGTAGTATAGTCATTGTTTTTTCAATTATTTAGTGTTATCTGCATATGCTACCCGTTGGTCATACCCATGAAGACATCGATGCCATGTTTTCCAATTTTTCCAGCTTGTTAAAAGCTGATATAATGACATTAGAAGGTAATTTTAGAATACAATATGATTTGAACAATGATATATATGCATGTTGCATTTAAAAATTGAGAACAGGCGTGTGTTAAAGAAATTATACATTACAAATAAATTAAACAACCAATCTATATAATTGAACAACTATATTTATATTTGTTTCTGTGAGGAATGTCAAAATTTTAATTTTCCTTGGTCAAACATTCAACTGCATTATTGGAACGATAGTCGACTATTTGGAGCATTTCTTTTTTCTTATAGCAAAGTGTTTTTGAAAGCTTATTAATTAAAATAAATTGGAAAATTGAATTAAATTGGAAATGGGCAAATGTTAAGACACACTTTCCACACCTCCGATCGATGAAAATGTTAAATAAACTGTTCAATTAATGATTGCCCAAGCTATATATCAAAATACATTGTATCTTCAATGTAAGATTATTGTTTTAATAATTATTGAACTTTACGACTTCATGGCTATACAAATATTGCGTGTTTCTAAGCATTTGAAATTTCTAGAGTCTATAAATATAATTGGTACAAGTCATTTAAATAATTTTCATAGTCCAGTAAAGTGTTGCATAATTCAATGAGTACAATGACACAAAAAAGCGTCAGTGATTGAGAAATGATAATTGCGGTATGTAATTGTATTTTTGTATGTACAATGCGGAAAATTATTCATATACTGTGACTGTGTTTGGGGTCTTATTCGTCTGAGGACGTACAATATACAGCCGTATAGTTTGAGAAAGGGCCATTTCTTTTAATTTTGAGATGAAAATTTCATTATCACCCTCTTTCTTGCATTTATTTTTAAATATTTGAATGTTGTTTCATTATTCAATCGTTAGTCCATTCGACTGACAGTCGAATAGTCATCTATTCGTTGACATCCCTAGTTTCTGTACAAATTACAACAAGTTGTTTCCCTTCCTTTCAGAACTGATAAAGACTTTACAGAAATTAAGTTACATAAAGGAATCAAAGGTTGTCAAGAATGTCTGGGATTTTAAAGATTGGATGGTACATCACTTGGTCAACAACCATGGTCTAGGAGACCAGTTTGAATTCAGAATCCATGCTCTTGACAAAGGTAGAGGAATATGACAATATTACAAGATATATTATAAAACAAACTGCTTTGAGTTGATATACTGCATGATTTTTGTCATTCCAATTCATAATAATACAATATTAATTTTCATTACATGTAATAAGAAAAAGAACCTTGTTAATAAATGATTGTTACTGCAGAAAGCAGAACCCCCATCTTCCATTATAGAAGGGGTGAAGGTGAGAGATGGCTGCCAGACTGTGAAGATGAAAACACCTTTGAACATCAGCAGGATAAGTGTGGGATTCGAATTTTTAAGGTGATTACAGTAGTAATTTCAGCTGATAATGTTCACTGAATAAATATAGGATCTCACATGATTTGTAGTTGGATATGGTTTTTATCCAACTAGTTGTGTGGATTTTACCCCCGTGCCTTGTTGAGGGGATAAAAACACACAACGAGTTGGATAAAAATCATATCTAATACAAATCATGTGAGATTCTTTTTATATCGAGTTTTTTATACCACAAACAATGTTTAACACTGTTCTTATATAGGACTCCACTTCATTTTACTTCATCACTCTAACGTAAAATGGATTGTGATGTCATAATGGATTTAGCACCAAAAAATTAGTCTAAAGTTATTTACTAGATTTTAACTTTAAGGGATTGAAGGACATATGTGGTTACATGACTGTTAAACTATGCCATAGCATCTGACAAGTCCAAAATCCAATTTATAAACATCAGTACTTGTGCATATTTAGACAAGATCAATTACTTCGTAAACACATGGGCAGTCCTTTTTTTATTCTTTAATGTACATGATTATCTAAATCAAATACAATTTACTTCTACATTTTTTATCAAAATATCAAATATAGTAACTGATGTTTTTCACTAACATTGTAAATGTGTATTTCAATTCTAACTGAAGGACATGGATTTTTTGAAAAAAAATCCTAAATGTGTGGTGCCTACAGACAAGAGCATGTACCTAAGCAGAATTATTCAGGACACCTGCCCAAAGCTGTTAGAGTCTGGACTTCTCAAACCTGATGAGAAGCAATGGTGGGAGGAGTTCTCATCAACAGTGAGAGAAAGCTATCTTACACCATCAATCAATGTAAATATAGTTTCCACTAAATATCTTAATCTATTCAATGTGTAATGTCA
>PRKT01001741.1:0-37050 GCA_003671525.1 Saccostrea glomerata | reverse complement strand
AATCAAGTGAATCTTCCAACTCCATTCCCTCAGTAGAGAGAACACTCCAAGAGCTGGTTGATAAGACAAAGAGAAAGTCATTGGTATGGATAATTATAACCGTATTCAGGGATACTTTAGCCTCGTCTTATTTTCGCCCTTTACACTTGCAAACAATTCCGTCCTGTTTTGATTCCGCCCTGTTACATGAAAGTTCTGTTTAATAAGAAATCATGCTGTATTCTTTGATTCAACCCGTTTTAAATTTGCCCTCCTGTGTGAGATGAATTAGAATGAATTTGTTTTCATTGTAAATATACAAGTCATATAAATTAAATATTTGTTGATTTTGAATGTGATTTGACATTTTTTGTTCTTTTTAGTGCATATTTTGGGGTAGAACAATAATGTCTGAAAATGATCTATTTTTAGCATTTCACACTTTTTATGCGCCCGGATTGAAAGATCTGAGGCGTATATTGTTTTCGTCCTGTCTCTCTGTCTGTTTGTCTGCAAACTTTAACCTTGGCCATAACTTTGAACCATGAATGATTGAACTTCATATTTGGTATGCCAACTCCACTACTGTAGCTCTTTCAAATGACTTCAAGATCAATGACCTTGTGACCTTGATTGTGACCTATATATGCTAAAAATAAAGTTTTTTTGCACACTTAAACCTTGGCCATAACTTTTGAACCATGAATGATTGAACTTCATATTTGGTATGCCTACTCCACTACTGTAGCTCTTTCAAATGACTTCAAGATCAATGACCTTGTGACCTTGATTGTGACCTATATATGCTAAAAATAGAGTTTTTTTGCACACTTAAACCTTGGCCAAAACTTTTGAACCATGAATGATTGAAACTTCATATTTGGTATAGCCTTTTTTGACGTCCATCTATAACCTTCGCCATAACTTTTAAATGAAGAAAGATAAAGACCTAATATTTGGCATGCATACTCCACCATTGAAGCCCTTTCACATGACACCATAGTCAATGACCTTGTGACCTTGAATCTGTCTTATATGCTAAAAATAGCTTTTTTTAAACCTTCACTATAACTTTTGAACTATGAAAGATAGAGACTTCATATTTGGCATGCCTACTTCACTCATCAAG
Source organism: Saccostrea glomerata (assembly GCA_003671525.1). Taxonomy (NCBI): domain Eukaryota; kingdom Metazoa; phylum Mollusca; class Bivalvia; order Ostreida; family Ostreidae; genus Saccostrea; species Saccostrea glomerata. Next base: position 35,942 of record PRKT01001741.1, on the reverse strand, counting down.
ATCTTTCAAATGACACCATGATCAATGACCTTGTGACCTTCATTGTGACCTTTATTTTTTTATTTAAATTTTTTGCCGCCGGTTTTGAACATTTCACATTAATACTTCCTGGACATAGGTCCTTGCATAGCCTTATATTATTTTACTGATTCAATGAATCTGTTTAAAGAAAAGTTTGTTATATGAAACCGAAGTTGATTAAAGCATATCTTCATTATTTCAGGTATACACTGGCAGGTACTTAACACAAAAGAAGAGGAAAACAGCTGGCTGAACTACATGAATAAATATTATTTTTATCTCTAATACAGTGTTCAAATTATATACAGATGTACTGCAGATTCATCTTTTGTAGTGGGGGGCAGGGGCATTGAAAGATTCACATTAAGGCCAATGTCAATGATAAAAAACTATTAATAAACATTCTGATTAAGTGTCCATTTGTTTGAATGTGTGTTAACATTTACTGTAAAAAGATATTTCTTGCAAAAAAGGTTATAAAATATTGACTCCTTGAATATTAAATGGGAAAATAACATTTTTAGAGAAATTTCTTAAGTCAGTCAATGACTACAAGAAGTAATTTACACTAGTATGATTGAAAGGCATTTTCAATGCCTGCATTAAGAGACACTGAAGTCGGCCAATGCCTGCATTGAGAACTCTACAAAGTGGGCCAATGCCTGCATTGAGAACTCTATAAAGTTGGTCAATGCCTGTATTGAGAGACACTGAAGTCGGCCAATGCCTGCATTGAGAACTCTATAAAGTCGGGACGGTTATAATTATCCATACCAATGACTTTCTCTTTGTCTTATCAACCAGCTCTTGGAGTGTTCTCTCTACTGAGGGAATGGAGTTGGAAGATTCACTTGATTCTCTTCTAACATGTATCAAGTTTTCCAAGGGGAAGTTTACCTGTGAAAATATAAAAAACATTGAATGATAGTTAAAATCTTATAAGCATCTATGAGAATTCTCATCAAAATCCATTTTCTGAGAGATATGGATATTGTTCATTTTTATGTTATTAAGGTGAAATATCCCTAACCTCTAAATTTCATTTCCTTTTCAAATTCTACCCACTAATTAGCATCAATAACAGAGGATTAGATTAAAATGGGAATTAATTTGTAGAATGAACCATTGCTTACTTATTCCAGAATGAATATTATGCCTATTCATGATTTGAAGAAATTTTGAATCAGTTAATGATGCTGATATAAAAAAGAAGATCTTTCCAAAAAAAACCAAAAACAAAACAGCTAACTAAAGAAATTTGTCTTCCTGTTTAAGGAAGAAAAAAACATGCACATATTAGGGGAGGGGTGTTGAACTTTAGGAAGGGCATGGAGGGATATAAGGAGTTATGGTGTAAAATGTCATTGCAATAACCCAAAAACTTCCTTTGATATCCCCCAAAAATGAGTTTTACACATACATGGGGAGTCATGTACGTAAATTTTTTTTTACAAAAGTTGAAAGGCTTTATGAGATATAATGAGGAAATTACAGAGTTACTGATAGACAGAAATAAATACAAACGGATGGAGGAAAGACAAAATCATCATGATCACCCTATTTCAGCAGCAGGAATTTTTTAAAGGTATATATGAAAGTTGACATTACACATTGAATAGATTAAGATATTTAGTGGAAACTTTATTTACATTGATTGGTGGTGTAAGATAGCTTTCTCTCACTGTTGATGAGAACTCCTCCCACCATTGCTTCTCATCAGGTTTGAGAAGTCCAGACTCCAACAGCTTTGGGCAGGTGTCCTGAACAATTCTGCTTAGGTACATGCTCTTGTCTGTAGGCACCACACATTTAGGATTTTTTTTCAAAAAATCCATGTCCTTTAGTTAGAATTGAAATACATTTACAATGTTAGTGAAAAACATCAGTTACTATATTTGATATTTTGATAAAAAATGTAGAAGTAAATTGTATTTGATTTAGATAATCATGTACAGTAAAGAATAAAAAAAGGACTGTTTCTGCCCATGTGTTTACGAAGTATGATCTTGTCTTAATATGCACAAGTACTGATGTTTATGAATTGGATTTTGGACTTGTCAGATGCTATGGCATAGTTTAACAGCCATGTAACCACATATGTCCTTCAATCCCTTAAGGTCAAAATCTAGTGAACAACTTTAGACTAATTTTTTGGTGCTAAATCCATTATGACATCATAATCAATTTCAACTTTCTTTTTCCCATACTTTACATCTTTTGCAGAATTAGCCAATAAGAAAATGTAAGCAAAGCAGTGGTCATTCGCAAAATTTTGAAACCTAAAATTTAATCAACAGCATTTTGACCCAAATCCGCAAAATGAAATCGACGTAAAAAATTCCAGATTTAAGGTAGGAAAAAAAAAATCCCATGAATGAAATAAACTGGAGTGCTATATTAAACAGTGTATAATATCGGTTGTAAAGCATTAAACATGGGATAAAAAGAATCTCACATGATTTGTAGTTGGATATTAATTTTATCCAACTCGTGTGTTTTTATCCACTAGCCAAGGCTCTGGGATAAAAGAATAACACAACTTGGTAGATAAAAATCATATCCAACTACAAATCATGGGAGATCCTATATTTATCCCATGTTTAACCCTTTATCCCGTTGATATAGCTCATGTGATATCGTTTTCGTATCACAGCTGTGACGTCACAATCGATTTTGCCTTAGAGTGATGAAGTAAAATGAAGTGGAGTCCTGTATAAAAACAGTGCTAAACATTGTTTGTGGTGTAAAAAATCATGGGATAAAAAGAATCTCACATGATTTGTAGTTGGATATTAATTTTATCCAACTCGTGTGTTTTTATCCCCTCGCCAAGGCTCGTGGATAAAATCCACACATCTCGTTGAATAAAAATCATATCCAACTACAAATCATGTGAGATCCTATATTTATTCAGTGAACATTATCAGCTGAAATTACTAATGTAATCACCTTAAAAATTCGAATCCCACACTTATCCTGCTGATGTTCAAAGGTGTTTTCATCTTCACAGTCTGGCAGCCATCTCTCATCTTCACCCCTTCTATAATGGAAGATGGGGGTTCTGCTCTCTGCAGTAACAATCATTTATTAACAAGGTTCTTTTTCTTATTACATGTAATGAAAAGTAATATTATATTATTATGAATTGTAATGACAAAAATCATGCAGTATATCAACTCAAAGCAGTTTGTTTTATAATATATCTTTTAATATTGTCATATTCCTCTACCTTTGTCAAGAGTATGGATTCTGAATTCAAACTGGTCTCCTAGACCATGATTGTTGACCAAGTGATGTACCATCCAATCTTTAAAATCCCAGACATTCTTGACAACCTTTGATTCCTTTATGTAACTTAATTTCTGAAAAGTCTTTATCAGTTCTGAAAGGAAGGGAAACAACTTGTTATAATTTGTACAGAAACTAGGGATGTCAACGAATAGTCGACTATTCGACTGTCAGTCGAATGGACTAACGATCGAATAATGAAACAACATTCAAATATTAAATATATGCAAGAAAGTTCAATGTTCGACTAAGGAAAATTAATATTTTGACATCCCTCACAGAAACAAATATAAAAATAATTGTTCAATTATATAGATTGGTTGTTTAATTTATTTGTAATGTATTTCTTTAACACACGCCTGTTCTCAATTTTTAAATGCAACATGCATATATATCATTGTTCAAATCATATTGTATTCTACAATTACCTTCTAATGTCATTATATCAGCTTTTAACAAGCTGGAAAAATTGGAAAACGTGGCATCGATGTCTTCATGGGTATGACCAACGGGTAGCATATGCAGATAACACTAAATAATTGAAAAAAAATGAATATACTACACTATAATAATTTGAGAGTTCATATTGCAAAGGAAAATAATTTAATTCTGGTTGTAACATGTCAATTGAATGGTTTAAACATTTAATTATGACAATTTAATCTTTAAAAGAATATTTGTTTGCCCTCTCCAAACTCTGGTTAAAAAAATGGGTTGATAGGTAGGTGGAAAATTTCAATAGACTTTCCATATTATTACACATAAAATGAATTATTAATTTTTACCTCTTCAAAAATACCAAGGTGAACCATAATGCCAAAGAAGCCAAGAACAATCTTATTTTTGTTATCAGATGCACTGTTTGTCTGCAAGTGCAATTCCCTTCCCAGGCAGTCTTTGTAGTCTGCAAATATATATACACATATATTACGTTTTAACAAGAAGTGTTGCATTTTTACTTTATTTTCATATTGATTACTGGACACTATGACGCCAAGGTGTAAACATTGCAATGTATATGACGTCACAGTGGTTACCTTTATATCATCAATGTAAGGTGTTGTTGCAGGATAATATCTTTAAAGTTAATACATGTATATGGAGAGAAAGTATATACAAACAAATCTTTATGCCATACTAAATGTTTGAAATTTATAAATCACACAAGATGGGAAAAATTATTAATACAGCATAGTTACCAAGTAGAGTTTGCAGTAATACAGTCAGATTGAGATTGGAGTCATGAGGATACTGGAGAAGATCAAAATACCCACATCCATCTTTCCGTGCTCCTGATACCTCTGTATAGTGTATAAAATATAGGTACATTTTACAATTATTATAAATGAGAAAACTAAATATTGTAAAAGCTAAGTAGAAATAAACATTAATTCTTCATCTCATATTATCATAATAATTCAAATAAATTCACAATTTATTTGCTAACAACCTGAATCTCTGTGTACAAGCAAGCCCAGCAAATGAGTCCTGACTTGCTGGAGGTTGGCAATCTGCTTAGAATTCCTAGATTTTGAAAAAAGAATGGGAATGTTTGTTTTTTTCTGGTCCATTCCATCCATGATAATAGTCAGGCATTTGCTGGGATACAACCTTGACATTTCTCTCCTCTCATAGTAAGCTTCTTTTTGTCTCCTGCAACATCATAATTATTATCAGGGTGACTAAATCTAAAAACTTTTAATACCTACAAATGACAGGCAATTTGTACACAACATTTACCTCACATAATCCCAATGCTGCTTTTTTCTGTCAAGAATAATCATTTTTGCATCTCTCTCATATCTTCCACACTTCTCAAATTCAAAGTGGAGAGTTGTGCAAAGGTGGCACTTTGAAAAGGGGTTTTCCTGTCAATAAAAAATAAGGTCCAAAATACTAGTTGAGCCGCTGAGATGCTAAAGTTTAGGGAGATACATGTAGATGAGAAACATTGTTAACATAGATTTTAACCAAACACTCAGGCAGATATTAGGCTGATATAGTCTCTATCAGGATGATTTACTATCTAAGAGAGCTAGGCCAGAGAGTAAATTTTACAACATTTTCTTATTGAAGGGAAGCACTTGTAATATAGAGCTGATTAATGATATGTTATGCATTTAAGGAATGAATTAAAAAGCAACACAAGGTTTACTGTATAACCTGGGTTGGGGCAGTTTATGCTTTATAAACCGTGAAGCTCTTCATGACTCTGGACATATTTCATCAGCTTAATACCAAGAAACAGATAAGATTTTCAATGAATTAATGCATTTTAACTATATAATCAATAGAGCCCCGCCCTAACACCAGAACCCCTGACCCAAGGGCAATTTTGAAAGGGGCATCCTTCCTTGTCATAACTATGTACTTTGTCTAATAATAATAATCAGAATCAGCACAGCTTGTAGCATTTTGCGAATCACAAAAAGCTGTGTAACGTCTTGATAGCCCTTTAATTTAAATATGTATCCTAGAGCTGATAGATAACTTTTCAAGGTCGACGTCGCCATGTTGGATTGAAAATAAAATGCGACAAAAAGTGCGACCTGTTGAGATGATGGTGGTAAGATGGGGACGTTTGGATATTGGTTGCACATGAAGGACTTATAACATGTAAAAGCTCTATCGTATGATGACCTAGACGCTTTAGAAAGTGAACTCTGCATAATGAAGTCTGCTAGGTATTTTAAAGGTTGAGCATTGTTGGAGATATTGGTGCCAGCATTGGGTTCATAGATGGGAACCCCTCCTTGAATTCTTGTACCTGTAAGCGAGAAAGTTTATCTGCAGCAACGTTAAGTACACCAGGGACATGACTTGCCTTAAATAAAATGATAAACTACATTGTCTTGACGACAAAACGCCGCATTAATTTCATAATAGCTGGATCAGTAGAGGTTTGTTTGTTGATAATGTACACTACAGCTATGGTATCAGAATAAAAATTTACATAGGAATTTTGCAGGACGGGGCCCCACAAATCTAAGGCCAATAGGCAATAGTTCCCTGACTGTAATGTGTAGCTGGCGCCACTTTTCAGGCCATTTCCCATAAAACCAGTTCGTTTGAAAAGTACCCCCAAAACCAAGGTCACTTGCAGCTGTATAGAGGGATAATGTTCCAGAAGTAATCAATTTATCTTCTAAAGTTAAGATTCTGCCATCAAAATGGTTGACGCAAATGGACCAGGCCTCAAGGTCATCCCTGGCTTCTTTATTCAAGTACTTCTTAAAGTGTGGTAATCTTAAACCTTTGGTGAGATCTATCAGTCGTCTGAAAAATGTGCGGCCAGGGAATACAACAGAACATGCAAAATTTAATAATTCTGTAAGAGACTGTAAGTCGCGCAGTGAAGCTTTTTTTCTTCCTTTTGAAATTATTTAGTGTGCCTTGCAATTCGAGAAGCTTGTCATCTTACAATCTTAATTCAATTTTTTCTGAATCAAATTCTAAACCTACTGAAACGTAATTGTTGTAGTGGGATATACTGTTTTCTCAGATTTAATGGGAACTCATATATCTTCGCACAGGTTCAAAAAATTTAAACACTGATTTGTGTTAGCTGGACCAATGAAAAGGATATCATCTAAAACGTGTACACAGGAAGCATTGTAATGATAGTCTATAACCCAGTTGAAGTGATGAGCTAAATTTCTCAAAAAGATTATAGGAATAACTAAAACCCATGAGTAAAGTTTTTTCAAAATAATAATAATGTCCTAGCTATTGTAAAGCCGACTAATTCGTGATCTGAAGATTGAACGGGAATGATTTTAAATGCATTCTCGATACCATTCTTTGAAAATGAAGCCCCCTTGCCAAATTTTCAAAGAATTTTAACCACGTCATGAATTGTCTGATACATGTACTTGATGGAACAGAATTCTTGCGATATTCCGTCATTAATTGACTGACCTTCTGGGAATGACAAATGATGGATGACCCGGAATTCGCCAGGTTGCTTTTTGGGCACTAAACCTAAGGTCGAACTTTGAAAGTAAGTAAATGGTTGTTCTCGAAAAGGACCAGCAGTTCGACCAGAAGCTAATTCTTTGTTTATTTTTTTCTTGAAGAATGTCTAAATGTTTCTTAGCAGATTTTAAATTGTCGCTAAGCCTGCGATGTCTTTAACCCTTAAAAGGTATTTTAAACCCTTCTTTAAAACCCAAGACCAGGAACTCCGTATCAGGTATTTCGTAATTTAATAGCCATACATGTAACCTATCAGGGTGAACTGGGGTAACAATTTCAAAATTTTTATTTTGTTGATTTGGGTGTTGACTTTGTAAATTCTGTCGGACCATGATTACTGCTAACTCTTTGTCTTCCTTTAGCATTTGTGGTTGATTTGGAGGAAGTGGGACAGACCTTTCTACTGTGCTCTCCGTCGCAAAGCTGACAAGAATGGGAAAATTTACACTCCTTTCTGTAGCAAATCCACTGCTCGGAATTGTTAAAGTTGAAACAGAATGACTGTGTAACCCCCTTTCCCTTTGATATTTGTGAAGGGACGAAAAGAAGTTTTCTAATATGTGGATTTATACTTTGCTTGTAAACCGGCAACTAAGGTCTCCTGATACTATTCAATGTTAACACGATCCCATTGAAGCTCCCCAGGAGAAATTTCTCTCCATTGTCTAAAAGTCTTATCGTAATTAATTGCTCCCGAAGCAGTTGACTGATAAGCCAGCTTTTGGACAATATTGGCATATTTCATTAATTTTGATACCTCATTTACAGTACCCGCATCGTTATTCTTTACAAATCTCTCGTGTCCTATCGTGCGTGTATCCTATCGTATCGTGTTTTCCGTTTATCGTGTTTTGCGTTTTCTATCGTGTTTTCCGTTTATCGTGTAGATCGTTTATCAGGTTCTATCGTGTATCGAGTTTTGCGTTTATCGTCTTTATTCGGAAACCCTCGCTTTTTATCTTTGCCACAGGAAGAAACTACCGAGGTATTCCGAGTCTCTTTTTCGTTTTGTTAACTAAAACAAGATTATTTTAACCAAGAAAGAGAAAAGAGTTTTATCTTTCAGTTTTTCATCATGAAAAGAAATATTAAAGCGTGAAAGGAAAAAAAATAAATATAAAAATAATACATTAATAAATTAAATAATTAATAATAAATGAAATTAAGAAATTAATCAGATCATAGTCAAGCAGAGAATCAAAATTAATCGATTCCCTGATTTTTATTTTTAATTCATCGAATTGTATAATCTTTTTTGGTAACAATATAATATTAATAAGATTTTCTTAAATTAGTCAGAGTCACTAGAGAATGATTTTCGGTAAGTCATGGTGTATATGTAACCCCCCCCCCCCCCCCCCACACACACACACACAAAATTATAATAATAATTAGCAGGGGATTTTGATGTAATTTTTTTAAATGCAATATTCATTTTCACCCGATCAATCGTCTGGTAATATAAGGAATGTGTTTTCGCCTCTGATCTGCATGTATGCACAATTTATTAAAATCTTGATAAAAAAAATAATGATGAAGCATTTTAGACATTGATTTAGATATAATTAACACTGATTTTGCCCGTATAGGCTCAATTTTTTAAATTCATTTTATCACTATGTAATTTGTTAAATCCTTAGTATGTCTAAATTTAAAAAAAAATCAAAATTATAAAATGTAATGCATGAAAATGCTCATAATAATCCATTTAATCACTGTCAAAAAATATATATAAATAAACAACTTTTGTAAAATTACTAGTGATCTCAATTCTTTTTTATTATAATAATTAAATGTACTATATAATTCAGATTTGAAGATTTGCAAGAATTTTAATTCAAATATTGCAGTTACTAAACAAAGTAATCTTTTCGTCCTGTCAGAAAAAGTTCCTCATTTTGAAACAATCCAATCAGGTTTTGCGTTTTTCCTATCGTGAAGATCGTTTATCACGTCTATCGTGTTTTGCGTTTATCGTGTTTTGCGTGTATCGTGTTTTGCGTTTCTTGTGTTTTGCGTGTATTGTGTTTTGCGTGTATCCTATCGTATCGTGTATCCTGTAAAGAATTACGATCTGGGTACTGTACATGTTTTTCACAAAAAATGCTGACGAAAACCTGAAAGACTGCAAACCTCTTTTGGACTGATTCAATTTTGCATGGATTGTTTTCCTTAATAAAAGTCAAACCTTCATCTTTTTCTTCTACAGAGAATTTTACGTTATTTTTAGTTGGCTTGAGTAACGACACAAACTATTGAAATTTTTGCTTTTGTTTTTGCGTCAAGTCCGAGTGATAAGGGTTTAGAAATACTGTCTGATATATGTACTAACGAAAAACTGTTACCATCGCTAGCCTGGGAAAGCGGCTCCGTGGACGTGCTTGGTAATTCCTGAGACACCTCTGGAGCTTTATCTGTGTGCTCCTCGCTCTTATTCTTCATTGCCGAAAGGACTGCTTGAGTGATTTTTGGCAGGGCTAACTGAATGGCGTTGTTCACCTGATCGGCAATGTCAACAGAGGCTGATGTTGTCTGCTTTTGACGTTTTGCTGGGCTTGTAGTTTCAGAGGATGGCGTGTTCCCAGGTGTAGTGCTCTTTGGTCTTTTCTTTTTAGGTGGCATATTTGGGCCTACAAAACGAGACACCTGTCTTAAACATGAAGACACTCATAGTTCAAACCTTATCTTCCTATATACATGTTGCATCGACTTTGCATATTAACATGGAAAATTTTAAGTATAAAAATGCCATTGATCACCAATTTAAGCTTCTACTGGAAATAATATTTCCCGCCTTTTGGTTCCATGGACAACCAAGGACACCAAAATAATTATGTGTGCGACAGTTTTTATAGCAGTCAATTCACAAAGGCCAAATATAGATCACAAGGAAGTCATCAAGAAATTGCCAGAGCGCCATATCATTTACACTTGAGCATAATTCTCAGGTATAACATACATAAGCGTGTAGCGACATTTCACATTAAAAAGCTGCTAGCCATAACATTAATGAATATGGTGAAGGTAAACATGCCATCACTGTTGGATAGCCTTCAAGGAGTGCAATATTGCCCCACGTAGATTCCTATGGTATATCATCATCCCATTTTCTTTGTTTAACTGAACGCCATCACAAAATATTGGAAATTTAGAGTGTTTAATATTTTAAAGTTCACAATTTTGAACACTCGTTTTCTGTACCAGCAGACATTTCAATCCTCTGTTGAATTTATTCACTATAGACCATTATACGATTGATTGATTGATTGTATATTGTTTAACGTCCCTCTTGAGAATTTTTCACTCATATGGAGACGTCACCGATGCCGGTGAAGGGCTTCAAATTTAGACCTATACTCGGCACTCAGGGCCATTGAGCAGTGAGGGTTCTTTATCGTGCCAACGCCTACCGTGACACGGGACCTACGTTTTTAAGGTCATATCCGAAAGACCCGTGACTTTCACTTCTAGTGCCGAGCGCTTGGCGAAGCAACAGTCACTACCTTTGTTTACGTCTTAGGTATGACGCGGCGCCGCGATCGAGAATCGAACCCGGGCCTCCCGATCACGAAGCGAACGCTCTACCACTAGGCTACCGTGACCGGTGACCATTATACGAAGTTGTGTCTAAAAGTCGAGTTCTAAGACGAGGCATATTAACTGAAAAATTTTCGTGCAATATTGTAGCGTGATGCAAAAGTTTCTGCGATGCATAAAAGGTACAGGCTTAATTCCCTCACAAACGGTTCATCTGCTGTTACATTGTCAATATCGTTTCCTCCTATTTGTAAAATGGGTACACCTGGGCGTAGATCTGCGATTTTCCTTTCTAACATATTTATTTGAGCCGAACATGATATTTTCCCATCACTTATTCCAAAATAATTAACCGCTGTTGCGGATAAATTGAAGTAAGCATATTCACAATGCTCTCGGATATACGACTCTAATCTATTTACATGAGAAGACCCCGCGATCAGGATAGACACCATTGTTTTGAATTATATGCTTTCACCAACAAAGCTAGTTCTGTTCCACAATAAAACTTCAAGAACATAGCGATCCGACATGGCGAGGAAAATAAACATCAAAAATCAAAATCCATACCATTCTATCCCAATTGAATAGATATGAAGAGATCAAACAATTAAAATCACAGCGGAATTTTTGTTTGCGCGTTCACTGACAAGGCTCTGTGAGGGAATGGTGAAAGGTGTGAAACCCGCGCGCATATCTTAGCATCCGACCGCCGAACCTATAAATAATATCAATTTACAGAAAGATCTTCGAGAATTGCTTTAATTTCACGGATAAGAAATTTTGAGATTTAGAAACTTAATTTCAAGCATGGGTCTGCCGTGTCAAATGTTTTACATAAATTGATTTAAGGATGTAAATTAAATATTTCACATCAATGTTAACAACCCGTGGGAGCCAATTTACTTAAAAAACTGAAATGTAGTGACCTTATTCATTGTTTAGAGATTAAATGGCGTAGTGAGGGAATTTATGCAAAATTTTGTGTTGTATTACTATTTTCCTTAATTGTTTCAATGTTCAGTTAAAATTTCAATCATTAAAATATCTAAATGCAATAGATGAATTTATTTGTTGATGAACTATACATTTTATACCGGAAATGGGGCTACCAACAGGGAAACAAAATATAGGGCTGCGGGAAATTCAAATCGTTAGTTCATTTTTCGTTGATTTAATCGTGTAAAATGTAAATATAGGGAATGCTTTTAAGTTTTGTGTGATTCATTGGTTTGGAATCACACAGACTTGTCACGTAGCCATAGATTATGGATTTTATGAAGATAAATGTTGTGACATTTCAGTATCGTTTGATAAACAAAGAAATCTTTATTTAAACATGCTTTTTGTAAAAGTCAAATACATTGTAATTGCCATGCACCGACCACTGATATTTAACAAACTTTAAATGCAGTTTAAAATGCATTAAAAATATGGAGATAACGCGCACGTACACGCACGTGCATGCATGTGCATGATGACCATACCTCCTTGTGGGAGTCCATTATGTCTGTCTATGTTCTAAATCTCATCCTGTTTGGTTGAAAAACAAGGGAGTTATAGCCATTTAAAGTTTAAGCCAATCAGATGGCAGCTGAACATGTAGGAGAATACGTGATTTTCAAAATTTAGCTCCTCCCATTTCCTTTTATACTCCAGGCCTATTCTCCTACATGTTCAGCTGAGCAGAGATGTTTTGAAAAGTAATCACATCTTATTATATTGTATTGGCTCAAAATTTGGCACAGTAACACATTTCCTTTCTAGCTACCCCTGTATGAAAAAATATTCATTGAATAATCTTTTTATTTGCCAAAATATACATCAAAACATCAAAACATCTGAAGTGAACCGATTTCAAATTTACCTCTGCTCTTTATATGGAATGGTGACCCCAGGTTATACTGAATTGTAATGAACAAAGCAGAGATGTAAATAAACAGAACAATGTGAATACAGAAACAAATTTATTAGCCACTTACTGCAGTGATATTCCATGCTGTATTGAATATATCCACATCCAATCAATAATTAAACAAAAATAATTAATAAATACTGAAAAAAGTTTGTTAATTCACATCAGTTGCATAATTTTAATAAAGTTTTCATGTCCACTTGTGTCCCATGTACGGTCTCCCTGAAGGATTAGGATACAAGTTCCTCATTAGAGACAAAACACATTCGGGAATTATTTCTCGGAGTGTCCACACTATATTGTCAGTCACATTGCCACCTTGATTTAGTTTTTCCGCTTTCTTGGCAATGTATCGCGGATGATTCCACGCATATATTCTCGACATCATTGTCCAAAACTTTTTATATTTGGTTTTCCTGATTGCGGAATTCCGGTCATGGGGTGACGCACCATTTCCAAGCCATGGAGCTCTGTCTGTTTGTGGTCACACATGGATGGCAAAAACAATGTATGCATTCCTGGTCGTTGACCTGTGGTATTACATCATCATCTCCATGTCCAGGATTACCACCCGCCGCTTGCTGCTCCTCATTCCGGCCAGGATTTTCACTCGTGCTGCAGACTATTATCTCTTGGTTTACAGCAGGTCTTATCTCTTCATCAGTATTTCCCTCTGACCAGTTATTGAAAACAATACAAGAATCAAAATTCCATTCACTATGTGAAAACAAAGCTTGGATGGAATTGAGTTCAACTTCTGTAAGATTTAAACAAAATTGTCTCCTTGTTTCAGACATAATACAAAAAAATTAGCAAACATGATGATAACTCTTTCACTGATATGGCTTCCAATGGAATGGTCAAGACAAAGAAAACTGACTGACCATTGAGAAGTCTTCCCGCCAAACTTCACAGCATGTGCTTTGAAAGAGTTGACTACATGTCAAGGGTATGGTGGCATCAAAATGTAGTGCATATTACTGTCCACAAAGATTTTTTTCTAAACTTATTTATTGATGATTTAGATATTTTGTATGCTTTCTGATTCTTATTAAAATGTTACATCCAAATTGTTAATAACATTGTCTAGATTATGCAGTGACATGCACTGTTTTTATTACATTACCCTCTATCTCCTGAAGTAAACTTGTCTTATGGTCAGAGATGCTGAGTAACAAAAAGGAGGCCACATTTTTGTGTCACAAAGATACACACTTTTGTAAATATATTTTAAGTAAGCCATAACAATAAATGTATACTTATCATAAATAACAATAAAAATATATAGATTAAAAAAGGAACAAATAGTATGATGGAATGTTGTATAAATTCCTAATTATATATTCAATTCTGACTACCCCATGGCACCCCATACTGACCAAAGTAGAATAGAGAACAGCAAGGGAGAAAGAAAAGAAGATCTGATGCTGGAGAAAAAATGAAAGTTAGGAATGAAAGGCAAAAAGTCCAAGAAAACCCACTTGTTACAGGATGTATAAGATTTTACGTTAAATCTGAAGAAGAAAAAGTTTCTGTCTACAACAAGATGGACAAAATAAAACTCTGTTTGGCTGAAAGAGTGTCATCTGTAACAAATGAGCAGTTACTGAACAATCTATTTGATTTTTTCATCCAAATGCATGGATTAACAGATACTGCACCGCAACAAGAAAACCTTAACTTTCAACCGTATTTACCATGTTACCAAAAGGCAACAAATGAGGATATGTTTTTAACATCGTATTCTGCAATGAGAAATATTTGTTCTGGAATACAACATCATAGCCAATCTATCTTCTCAGGAGTTTTTGGACATAAAGAAATTACAAAGGTTTGGTCATACCGCCAAGGTGACATTTACCTACAAGGAAAATCACTTGATTTCGGCAGATTCGTCACAACTTTTGCCAGGTGGAATTTTCTTGCAAACCTGAGAATGATGCATTCTGTCTATACAACAGGATTACGGTATAGCCAATATAAGCGACTCTGTGAGGCTGGCAATATAGGGACCATTCCAGAAAGCGCATTTGAAGGTCAACACGATCTATATTGTTCTTTGACTAAAGAAATGGCCGAGGAGTCCGTAAGTGACGCAATTAATGAAGAAGTAGCGGCAGAAATTCTAAAATCAGAAGAAAATGGGACTCAATAATGGGATAAATATCATGACAGATACCCACCATGGTTGGAGAAGAAATGCAGGCCAGTGAGATGTTGTTGCAATAGGCCAATCCCACCATCGGGTTGTTGGACTTCAGGTTGTTACAAGGCAAGACGACCCTGTAAGTCAAAGACATGAGATGAAAGGAGTTGAACTTCTTTACAGTCATTTTGATGAGAAGGATGTTTCTGTCAAAGTCCATGGTCACGACAGAAATGCAAGTGTGAACAAATTTTTGTCTGTAAATAAGCCATCTGTGACAAATGCAAACGATACATGGCATGCTAGTAAGAATGTTAGCAAAGAAATGAAGAAAATTGCAAATTGCCCATTAAAATACAGAGGTATTACATGGCATCCAGATCTGTCAGATAAAGTTGCATCCATTAAAACACATACTTATTATGCCATGAAAAACTGCCAAGGATCATCAAAAAAATTGCGAGAATTGTTGGACAACATTGTTGAATATTATAAGAATAATCATGAAAATTGTTCCAAAGAATCGAGATGTAGATGTGATCCAAACTATGAACCATCCAAACATGTTCTCAAGGATTCAGACGCAGAAAGAATTTTAAGAAATGAAATAAGAAAACTACAAATCTACAAAACTCCGGATGATTATGTGAATTGTATTGATACTCATTATGTGGAATCTTTTAATAATGCTCTTCTGATTTACCATGAAAAGCGTATAAAATTCGGTTATGAGGAGTACAAACGACGATCTCACATGGCTGTTCTAGACTGGATTGAGAATGTTGACCGGGAGTATACTTGAATAAGTAATTATGAGGATGCTAGACGACCAAGAGCTAGATCTGGACATTAAAATCTTATGCCAAAACTAATAAATTTACACTGATGCTTTGGGATAAAATTATCAGTTCATTCTACTGAGTGTGATAGTTTGTTTGTGTACCTGATTGCTGGTCTGATTCAAAATTAGATTTTTAACTGTTACAAATCCATGGAGCAATCTTTGTTACATTATATTGAATTGTAATTTAAATGGTAAACATAATTAATTAATTGTTTTTTGCATGCGTAATTTATTAGTAAACATTTTCACTGTTATATTTAATTAACTGAAAGCTAAATTAATAAATTATTTGTTAGTATTTATGCCTTTTCTCTGGTAAATTGTAGAAGCAATGGTCAACAGATTATCAGATAAGCCATGTGCTTATCAGCTAATAAGGAAAAGTGATGCTAAATATATCCAGCTGCTCTGTGTTATCTAGATAAGCTCCTCCCATAGAAAATGCGGTAGTGACTACCGCTGGCTGGGGTTTTTAATTAAGCTCATCAGGATATATTGTATCGACATAAGAATGAAAATTACAATTGTTTATTTATTGACAATACGTCGTCGATATATGTAAATTTCGGGTTGAATGCCACAGCAAGTGTTTTCTACTTTTAACGCATAAGATGCTGCACAAATTCTGCCTTGTATGAATACAAAATATGTTTGCTAATAACGGGGTGCAATTGGTTTCCATTGGAATTTCAATAGATTGATTATAGGCCTGGTCTCCAAAACAACATAAATATATTGACAATCAGAAACTCAAGCATCTTTTACACGCATATAACATAGAGAGATAACAAACAGAATTCAAGATCAATGTTCAATGTCAAAAAATAATTTTGAAAATGAAGAATTACAAGGTAAGTAAATTTAAGAAGTTCCATTTTCATTGAAAAAGAAACTGTCAATAATACCGAAAAGCCTAGAATTTAATTTTTCGCGGAGAATGGTTGTGTATAAAGTTGAAAAGTCGTAAGTTTTTCAACAGTTGATTTTGGTAAAATCTTGTGATTTCAAATGGTCCAAAAATTCCTTGGAATTTCAAAGTATCTAAATCTGATTTACACCACTTCCTGAAATTAATGATACATGTACACAGTACTCTTGAATTTTCTCCTTCACTACTATTAATGTCTTAGTAAGGAGTAAAGAAAGAGGCTTAGTTTACTAAAACCTGCTATGTATCTGTGTTTGTAAGGATTCATAGGACATCATGGGTGTATAATATTTTGTCAAAATAAAAAACAGGTCATTTTCCAACAGCATTAAAAAAAAATTGTTTTGTTTGAAAAATACATGAAATATTTTAAAAGAAAAATATCTTTTTTTCTAATTTGTGTACATAAATTTTAATTATTTTTTTTACATCTTCTAATGTAAAGCTTTCATCGTTCATTGTGGCTACACACTATCGCATATGGTCATAGTTTTAAAAAAATGAATCTACATCTTCAGAAGATTTTTCAAGAGTTTTCGTCTAATGTGGCCCCGTCCCACTCCCTGGGGGCATGATTTGAACATGCTTGACTTAACACTCCTTTTAGAATGTTTCCACATAAGTTTCATTTTTTCTGGCACAGTAGTTCTTGAGGAGAAAATTTTTTAATCATGCCATTCAAATCTTGCTAATTTTAATGATTTCCCCTTAAGTAAGAGTGACCCATTATTTACATGTTTACAAATTTGAATCTCCCACCTGAGCATGATTGTGAGCAAGTTTAGTTAAAACTGACCGTATGGTTCTTGATAAGAAGTCAAAAATGTAAAGTTTACAAACAAACAGACGAACAGACAGTCCGGCAAACGGACTACAGACAAAGTGATCAAAAAAACTATTTGCTCCCATATCTCTGGCATGTCAAATGTTGTAACATTCGATCTGTTCCATTTTTATTTTATAAATTCTATTTGTATTGTATAAGTGTTATTTGTATTCTACAACTTTCCATTTATATTCGATAAATTTTCATTTGTATTTTATCCGTGGGTTTGTTTATTTATTTTTTCTTTTCGTCCCGAAGGATTTCATTGGTCGTTTAGTATGTTGTAGCATAGTGTTCTAACGAACAAGATATGTTTTTGGTGTAGTGGGCTCTTCCACATGTATTTGCATTGATAATAAGGTACTTCTCGGGAGGGTGGTGGTGGTAGAAGATGAAGAAGAAAATCTGCCCAAACCCGAAAACACAATTTCTTGGGGGATTGGAGGGGGAGGGGGGAGGAGTGGTGGGTGCAGGGGTTCTATTCGTGAAATTCAAATTAAAGTTTTCTATTTTCAACAACATTTCTCTTTAGTTGTCATCTACTAGCACTCCCTTTCCAAGGATCTGTCCTGTGACATGTACTCAAATTAGGAGCTGAATCAGATCCTTAAATCACGGGTTTCGAATGCACTGCGAGAAGTGTAGACCGGCTTTGGATGAGGCCACGTGAATAGATTTTCATGTTGCAGTAGGTGTTTGTATGAAAAATATCCCTATCTACTCAATAGTCTTTTTTCTCCCTCACAACTCAAAAGTCCTGATTGTCAAGAATAGGAATAGATTTGCATCCCTCAACCGGAAGTGATGGAATCTCCACATCAGTGAAAAAATTTCATAAATAACTTTGAACTACAAACAAACAAACAAACACAATAAACAGTAGACAGTTCAAACAGTATTTTATTACGGGTTTAAAGTACAGACAAAACGCTCCTGTGAGCACTGTTATTTGTCAGCCCTTCCATCAGTGAGTCATGCAGGAAGATGTACTGCTCCTGAAAGGTATTGTAAAAAAATGAGAGTAAAAATACAATTCAATAGAAAATTTTCAATTATATATCACAGAACAAAAAGCTCGAAAACCTATTTTCATGATAAATCGCTGGTAACAAAGCAGGTAGTCCGACATAATTTACAATGTAATTAAGTTAACCACATTAGAAATGAAAACGTATAAAAATTAGAACAAGGGAACATAATCAAGATTAACACATTTTCCGGATACTCAATACATTACAATGAATGAGATTAAAATAACTTACACAAGTTTGTATAGATTTCCCACGCTGATGTCGAAGAGAAGCTACGTATCCTTTGACGTCAATCGTCTGCTCAGCAGCGCTCTCTTCCAGGAGATAATCAAGGGAGATAAATGTCCCTGTTCTACCAATCCCTGTGCTGTAATAAAAAGGGCGTGTCATTTTCAGTACGACTCTTCAAATGATTTATTAACAGATTTCATATGACAACATAGTTAAAGTTGTAAAAGTATTACATTAATTTTGTGAATTTAATAAAATTCATGATTTAATTAAAAGTTCCATAGTCCGGAGCAAAATAATTAATATTTAGAAATTTGTATATTTTAAACTTCTATTCTAAAAAATAATTGCATTTCAAACTTTTTAATTATTTGAAAGAAATATGTAAATATATTTATTTCCTAATACTGTGTGTCAATTTCAATCTCGATCGCGAGCTCGCTACTTGATAAGTCAAGTGCCGTGTCTGAATGTTAAGCAGTGAATACAGACTTTGGGTACAATGTATACATTTCTCAGGGACGTAGCAATAGGGGGGCCAGGGGGCCTGCCCCCTTTTTTTCGCAACATTACCTTTACTATTGTAAATGTCTATTGAAAGGTTGGTTGGCGGACTTGCCCCACCCCCCATTTCTTACCATAGCATAATGATATGAGGGAGTTTTCCTTTTTTTGTTTGTCAACTTTTTCTGGTAAGTAAAAAAAAATTCTCTGGTTGGCCCCCCACTTTCAAAAACGATGCTACGTGCCTGCTTCTATGTATTTACCTGCAGTGAACAACAATTGGTCCGTCTGATGACGTCATACCATGCTTAACTAAATTCCGAAAGCAGATGAGTGACGTCAACTCCTCTGGAACAGAGTTGTCAGGCCACGTGGTGAAATGAAACTGTGTCACTCTTTTTTCTTCCCCCTGACCAATTAGATAGGAACATGGGGGTAAAATACAGAACAGTGCAAAATGAATATATTTAGATAACAATCAATATACTAGCTCAGAAATCCATAAAACAATACAAAGAGGGAGCTTCAAATTATTTTCAAATTTCAAATTATTCAAATTATTATACCAATAATTTTTAAACTTTGTATACTTCAAATTATATTCCAATAGGAAGTAGATGTTTTGATTCCATTATGTACTGGAGTCACCGCAAAGAAACAGATGAACTCAAAACTTCATAATTTTAATTTGTAAGTTTATAACAAGTACGTCGCTGTTATACATTATGATATTTCCATTATACGTATATACCGTATAAGAGGAAATTTAAGCGAGACGCAAATTTAGCGATTTGTCCTTAAAAATTATATCTTATTTTTAGCGAGATGTAATTTTAGCGATTTTTAAAAGCTCACTAAAGAAGCTATTAAAAATAAAGCACAATTAATTTTTAGCGATATTAAATTTTAGCGATCTTGGCACCCTCGCTAAAAATGCCAAAATTATATACTCGTTAAAAATTTCTCTTATACGGTATATTAAAAAATTCTTTAAACCTTAATTTTTTAATACAAATTCAAATCATGCCCTTCCTTCAAATAAAGTATCATTTTTTGCATTGCAAAAGTTAATGCGGACATAAACCCCCTCAAAAATATATTCTCAAAATGATAAGTCATTAATGTCTAGCTATAGACTATACATATTTATTATACGATTGAATAATTTCCATCTCTCTGATTGGCTGAGATCCAACTATGTTTGAAAAATATTACGTTGTATTGACCTGCACGTGACGTTCCAGGTCAATACAAGGATTTATTTCCTCTACCTTGATCTAAAAATAGATTGGGAAATTCCAAATTGATACAAATTGTTTTAGAAAGCTATTTAAACGACTATGATTTTTATTTTCATGTGAACAAAACATAAGCGAATATATATTTAAACTGAGGATGGTCAGAGGGGATGCAGGGACCCCCTCCCCCCCCCAACACTTTTACTGAACAACAATTTTTTTTACTTTTTGGCAGTCAGTAGTTTTTCCTGATAATACTTCTTCCTTTCAAAAACTAACCTATAAAAAATACTGACATTAAATATTTCTTTCATGGCAACTAAAATTGATTTAAAAAACATTTCAAATTGATACAACTGGTAGGGTTTATTCACATTTTCATTCTGCTTCTCTCTTGTATTTGGCTTAATAAAATGCAAACAAGTTTTTAACAAATGAGCTGTATCATTTTATCAGTGAATCATATAATAAAACAATTATTGCTGTTTTTCGGTCAATACAATGATTTAGCCATCTTCGAAGTAAAATATTCACCTCGCCCTTCGGGCTCGGTGAATATTGTACTCCTCAGATGGATAAATCATTGTATTGACCTCAAAAACCAGCAATAATTGTATAATATAACTCAATTTCTTAGGCTTTTGAATGATACAAGACAATATTGTTACTATGCAGTTTACCTGACAATAGACAATCAAATAGCGCAAGATGTAGTTGTCATACACATCCACTGTGTCCAGTCTAATGGTGTATGGACCAATGTCCAGCTCTGTGTCAGGCCAGTACTTCAGACACTTCATCTAAAAAGAGAAAATGAAATGCAAACCGCATTATAATCAATCCTAAAAGTTTATATGTTAAAATACCATTTTTATGTCAAGGAAATCATACATATTTTATATTAGGATCATGCATTTCATGTCCTCTGACTAATAAGAAAGAACATACAGATACATATTAAAAACCCTCTTTATATGCAATATAATTCTCAGATAAAGAGAGAGTTTTTTATGTATCAGTTTTGTATAATAATAATCATGGACCTTATCTCCTTCGTACAGATTCGTCAGCATAACGATTCTTGTAGAGTCATTCTGCCAAATTACCGTCCAGAAATCTTCTAATGTTTGAGGATTGAAAGGCCCTGTTGCATTAAAAAAAATAATGAATCATTAAGATTAAAAATATCAATATGTGTACTTAATTAAACTAATTATCAGTTGGCAATACTTCAGAAAAAGTGTCTGTTTAACAGGATGCAATTAAAATTCATTTCTCAAAATAGATAAATTTCCAAAAATTACTCGAATTTCTCTGTAGCGTTAGCAATTTAAAAACTTTGAGGAAATTCAACTTTGTTTTCAAAAATAAAACTGTGGACCTTGTGCGGCTATGTAAGCACGTTCTTTGGCGAAACCCTAAAACAAATAGAATTACTATATATAACGACAAGAATCGAAATATATACTTCCGTGGAAAAATTACAAGATAGAAATGTGACATGGAAATATATCAGAATAATTCATTTTATACTGACATGAATGTATGAAGCATTCACATAATCATCGTCTTTATTATCTTCTATAATTCTGATTAACTTAACGCGATTATAGTCATCTGAAAAAAAAAAAAGAAATAATATTAAACACGTTTTAGAGATTAAAATGGTCCATGGAGACCATTTATTTTCTGTAAATGTATAATTTATCACAATGTTTTCTTCTTCGCAAAAAGAAATATTAAATCTGAAGTAAAATGCAAATACTTGAACTTACAGGGATAAATGCCTTTGTATCTGTTACCATTCCTGTTTGAAATCTTAAGTGCGTTTGAATAGGATTCTAGCAATCCACAAGGAAGGTCCTATGATTAAAAAAATATTAGCTACATGTAATATGATTTTTAGATTTAATATTGATTCAATGTTTTAATACTTGCTTCAACATAACAATTGTCAATCCTAAAATTGTAACAAAGCTAGATTATTTTTCACTCTCCCCTTTTAAAATCTAGACTTAAGATTTTTATTTCGCTTTCATTTTTTATTAAAGTTACTGGATTAAAGAACCACATTAACATGTTGCAGTTTGCAAAATAACGCCGCTGTTGAATCTTGACATGTATACAAGTATAGCGTATTAAAATTAACAAATGGTAAGAACATATAAAATAAACATTCAATATATATTAACATGCTCAAAAGCATTTCCTCCATGAAATCCTTCAGTAAATGTAACGATTATTTGAGAAAGTCTCTAAACACATAACAAGTAGATTTTCCAGTAGCTATGTCTGTATACTGAAATTGATGTAGGCAACACACTGCATGCGGGATTGGTCTTGCTACTGCATGTATTACACAATAAAATTTCATATCCTCATTCTTCGATTCTACTTGATAAAATTCATAAATTACAGACTAAAATAAAATATAAACTGATAAGACTGATATTGCCACATACATTAAACTCTTTTTCTAGTGTACCATTGCGTTTTCTCTCTGGCAACTCATTGATAAACTGTTCTTTTGAGACCCTCTGTGACGTCAGATTACTGTACTCTACGACAATAACTTCCTCTTCGACATATCCAGCCTCGTTTTGAGGAATCTCCTCTAACTCGGACTCATTTCTCGACTCTGATCTCGGAAGATTCTTTGGAAGGTGACTTTTCTTTCCTGTCTTTGATCTTAGATTATTCAACCTTTTACATAAAAACAATTTTAAGCCAAACAAAAGAACTGCATTTGTTATATTATGGTTTACAGTGATTGACAAAAATGTTGAAATTAATGGCGAACAAGCCATAAGGTTTCTCTGCTGTCATTTTTAACACTTGGAGACAGAGATCGAAGAAAATGTGTCGTTTAATGTAATTGTTTTTCCTTAGCTTTGTACCAATAAAGTTATTTGGGTAATTTACTGAATAAATTTCAAAGGGTTCCTATTCTAAAGTAATGTTTTTTATCGATTTAAAAAAAAACCATACAATATATGTTTCATTATAAAATGGAGCCTTGTGAAGGGCATTGTTATGTCTTACTAATTATTACAGAACAAAAAATATAAACAAGAGCTAAAGTCCGTTTTTTTTTTAATTTCAAGTCATTGAATTCGGTTCTATTGTTGCTTTAAGGAATGAGTTCATTATCCTATTTGGAAGCATCAAGTCGATATGCATTTCAGAATCTATAAATAGTAACTCAAGTATATATACATTGCTGTTATATACTTTGACAATATGATCAAGTTTCAGGCAATCAGGGAGCTTCATTTATATTGGAAAAATAATATTAAAATATATATAAAACTATGAGTTTTACCTTGAAACGAAGAGAATCACGACAATCACTAGTAATAAAACAACCATTGCACTCAGTGTCACTAACAGGATAGGGAACTGATCTTGGTCTCCTTCATTATTTCTATCTTCTGAAACTTCATTATCTTCTGTAAAAGCATCTATTTTGTTCAATATGTAAGAATCCGTACCCCGATGGTAAGACGCGTTTGACGGTAACTCTCAATATTTACATTGTATCACGGATTTCAATCCCCTCACAATGACAAATTTGCGGTGGTGTTATACGCCATTGTGTTTAGTTTTTGCAAATTATTTGGTTGACTTACATTATTTGATGATTATATGAAGTTCTACACGATTATTTGGTGCAAAATAAGGGCAAGTGAAGCATCCACTTACATAACGTATAGTTCTTGAACACGTTTTCATCTACATTTAATTCAGGATTTAAAGGCTATTCATACACTCAACAAAATATCATAAAATATCTTTCCAACTTTTCGAAAGTTAAAGGTTGGTATTCATTCTTATGAGGGACCGGGTATTTTATCTAAATATTCTATCGATAACCATGTCATATATTACAGAGAAAAAATAATTTCAATATGTTCAAAACCGAGGCATCTCCATTTTGTTTTATTCGTATTGTTTGAGATATTTAATATGGAAAGCGTATACCTATGAAAACATCAATTAAAGCAGTATTAAACTTGCTCTGCTCAGAATCTGTACTGATGGTAACCACTTCAGTTTTGTTGTCTACAAAAAAACAATGTTTATGATTGAACATATCACCATGACGCAAACAAAACCAAAAGGAAAATATCAAAAGCATGAATAAAACGCATATATTAGTGGCAACTGAATACAAGCAAAGAAACACGTAAATTTTTTAATTGTTGGCATAGGTAAACAGCCATACTCAAGTTTTGAATTGGCAGTGCTGATTTTATTTCACATTACTTAAAAAAAATAATTGTGTCTATAACACATAATATATCAGAATCAATACACTGTCTTGAACAAAAAATATGCAATTAGAAATGACTGAAAGATCATTATTGTTAAAAGGAATGAATATTAAATATTTACAGGTGGTCGAGATTTGAAATTCACAGTAATTTCCGTCTAAACCTTCTCTACAACTATGACAACTTCCGGTTTGTTGGTCACATGTTTTAAGGCAGGTTGTTGGACATTGATGTTCACAGTAATCACCATACAAAAATCCTCTGCATTGATTACATACCCCAAATATAGGATTGCAGGAAACACATGTCTTCCTACATCTTGCACAGTTTATTCCATAGTGATTTGCAGAACAAACTATGATTATAATTTCAAAACAATAACATACATAATTTCAAATAGAGTATATAAATGATTGTAGTTTGTATCAGTAAAAAATGATTCCTGGTCAAAATATGTGTTAAAACTTCAAACAGGCATTGATCAATTTTGAAATAAGCATTATTAAACATTTTCAACAATGCCGAAAATTTAGTCGCTGGGTGAAACAAAGTCACATACTATTTAATTATTGTAAAATATACAAATAATTACTTATAGGATGTACTTCAAACAGCCTCAATGGTCCATCGTCGATTCTTCTAATTACAATATAGTTCCCTTTTACTTCTTTATTACACTCTGCTATTGTGTGGTAATTTGTTGTTGGATTACTAAGCTTCAGTATTTTGCAAAGGGTCGATGTATTTAGATATCGTAGAGTTTTAGATATATGCACCTCATATTCTCCTAAATTAGTGAAGTTACAAAAATGAAAAAAATAAATCACTCCGAAATATCTGTTAATAAATGATTTTTTTCAAACTGGATGGATTTTATTCTAAAAAATTACCCCCTCTGATAAGAAGAAGTATCCATTTGATTTCGTAACTAGTGTTCAGCATCATATACCACGTTGCATTGATCTTTACTTCAGTTGAAAAGTAGGTGTTTAGATCGCCATCAAAAGCCTTTGTGCCTTCAATGCCACCAAAATAGTTCTTTACTGGGATCTTCCAATGTTCAAATACTAATTGTTAAGAGAAGAAAGAAAGAGACTGTTTCACTTCCAATGTTAGATAATTATTTATAAAATAGTTATTTAAAAATTCGCTCAGTTATCCATACTTATTGGTTTTATTTCATCAATTTGAATTCCGCCATCGTCCAGTCTTGTGATTATAATTTTGTTTCCTACAACAGGTCCATAGGTATCGAGTTTGCAAGTGACAATCTCACTTTTGGTAGTTGTTTCGCACGTTATCACAATCTGGGAACAATTTTGGGGTTTATGGGTGTCGTCCTGTATTTGGATATCATATTTTCCTATAGAAAACAAAAAAATTCTAATTTAAACGTACCCGGTAATATTCATATATATGCCTAATCCCTCAGATATCAAACATATATAATCTAATCTAAAAAGAAGGAGTTAATTATTATTTATTATGATTTGAAATCAAACTTTGTTTTAGGGCACAGAAAAAGTTTAACACAGATCATTTTCAGCATACCACAACTAATGCTCAGGAAAATCCAGAATATTGGATAATCTTCATCAAGTGTCATTGACCAGCCCTGATTTACGTCATCCCTGGTCAGAGAAAATGTGTCCATGTCGTCATCACATGCGAAATTTGCAGAATAGGTTCCATTAGTAGACGACTGCTGTGCCTCATAATTTATATCCTGAGTATTACCTTTGAAACAATCCATAAACTTTAAATAAAAATTACCATTTATATGCTAATTTTTATAAACTTAAATAGAATGAATGTTAATTCAAGACTTAATTGCGTTACAAACCTATTCAGCTTTTTAGAAATTTTTTTTTACATTTTTTTTATAATAACAAAAAATAGAAAGAGTAAATACGTACCTTTTGTGAAATTTTCAAATAAAAATAAAGATGTGCATAAGTGCACCCAAGGATTATAGACCTTCAAAACGGATTGCATCATATGAATTTTTCTCTACATGAAGATCAACATGAAACATGTCATCAGTTAAGTGTATTTTTATTTACTGTCAGTGTTTCCGTATGTGCACAGGGTTTCACACAGAAAGTGCCTCATGTATGCCCGAATAATTAATGTATACGGAAGATTATGACTTTGAATTATTTTTGCTAATTTTCATGCAGATTTTTAAGTACACAATTCCTGTTTTGATACACCTGCATTTATACTTCACTATTTCTTCATGTGTCCTGCATTATTCCAAGAATCCAATAAACTATTAAGAAAGGGAAGGTTATATGATGAAATAATCAGTGTAAATGTTCATGATGAATTAAGGTCAGATAACACGTTCATCGTTGATATAAATTTTTCACTGAATAATTGTTACTCTCACAAGTTACCCCATAAAAAATTAAAGTACCTATGGACTTTTGTGCAAGATATCAGAAGAAAATTACTATATTATCCAACTGTACATCAGTATCATGACCAATATCTAATTCTGGTTGGCTTTCTATCATTGCTCAAATATTTTGACTACAGCTTAAAACCGTACGATAATGATAATTATGATTTATTTTTCATATATTTTGGTAAGATACTAAACATATATTTAAGCAGAGGGTCGTTAGACTCTGAACAATTATCAAAATAGAGAACAACACAAAGAATTATTAGGAAAATGCATAGACTACCTAGAAAGTTGGATCTGACTTAGGAATACATGATGTTGAAGAAACTATTATGCATCCTTTGAAGTTGTTCAACCAAAAACATTTTATGTACGAGGGGTTATCAAAAAGAACGTGGATTGGGGCTATAAAATTAGTACTATGTTTTCTGAGCTTACAAAATTTATAAGGAACAAAAAACAAGAAATGTTGAAAATTTTAGCTTGATGCGTTCATTATTTCCCAAATTATTTTTAAATTAAAAAGACATAATATGATCACCCGGTGCTGTCGCTGCTTAGTTTCATGACGTCCGACAACGTCAGTATTTTTCAAAGCCCGCTTCTTCTACATCGTACACTGATTTTGACGAGATTCCATAGAGCCGAGTAAGGACTTCAACCCGTCTTGTTTTTATGACTTTACAATTTCATGAACAGCAGCTTTCAATGCATATATTATTGCAAATGGATTTATACGTTGGGGGAGATCCTCGCTTGATTGTGCCAGCATATTTGCTATTTGGAGTTCAATTTACCTTCAACACATGATCAACGTCATTATATTTGACGTGATAAACTTTTCAAACCTTGACTACAAATCAACATTAACTTTGCATTCCTTTACTCTCTGAGTCCATTTTGGCATCAAAAAACAAGCAACGTGGATGCAAATTTTTTTCTCTGTAGCCAGTATAAATATTTTATTTTTTAAAAATTACACTGAAATTTCATTGAACTTCCAGAATGAGGTAAAAATTCAATATTTTATGGAACAATAGTGTCCCAACACATACCTGAATTAACGGACTATTCGGATGTCAATTTTTTATATAAAAAAAGTTTATCTTAGTTACACTTAGGTCGAAAAAGCGTCGTTTTCGAGGTTGCGCTTCATGGACATACCATTGCTTACAAAACTTTACTTATTTATTTAAAAATAAAATTTTTGATTTGTGTTTTACTCTATAGATAGAAAATATGATGATAACTAAACATTTTTAAAATCATTGACGTACCTTGAGCGGTTTTAATTTTATGGCGCCAGTCCACGAACTTTCTGATAGCCCCTCGTAAGTGTACATGTAGAACAAATATACTATGTCAAGATGAACACTGTAAGGACTTCTACTCATCCCTCTGCCTGCAAGTAATTCTGCAATAAAATATGTAAGTAAAAATTCTTTTTATTCGATTATAATTACAAAGCGAAAATGACATTCACTTTTGTCATATCAAATTTTGATTTAGCTTTTTTCATGCAACAAAAATGTCCTTTATTAGAAATGTAAGCATTACCTTATATTCTTCGCAAAGATTCTTCAACATTATATTTCTCCTGGGATTTTCCTGATGTATTATTGTTTTAAAAACCCTAGCTTTTGGAATGATATATTCTTTTCGCGATCATATTTTAAGACTAAATTTTATTTGAAATTTGAATATTGACGCACGAGTGTTCAATTTTAAAGGATTTTTTTTAATAAATGTTAGAAGAATTCAATATACACGTAGTTGTTTTGCCCAAATGAAAAAATGCTTTCAAAGAGTTAAAGAAACACCTTGACGGAAAGATGGCAAATCAACAAATGGACAATTTTTACATGACATATGCAAGTTTTGTTCAGTTCCTTAACACGTAAGTCACCAAAAATAATAGGTTTCTGAAATTAAATTATTTACTTTTATGGGGAAAATAAAAATTATTTGTTGTATAACCCAACACAAAGATACTGCTTCTTTTCTTCCTCTATATTATACACATGCCCTGAACAGTTAAAGAATTTACCATTGTGTTAATTTCGTAGAAATTAAAATCAGATGCCAAAAATTTTGAAACAAATCTGAAAAAAAAAAATCAATCCTTATTTCTAACTTTTGCTTGTTTTATTCCGTCTTGTTTACAAGTTTCACCCCAAACATTAAAAACGCGGCATTGTTGACATTGGCGTGAACTTGGCATTGCTGAGACTGGCGTGAACTTGGCATTGTTGACATTGTCACGATTTTGCGCTCTGATCACGTCTGTTCATTTGCCCAAATATATACTGGGTATATAATTAAAAAAACGAAGAAAGATTTTAACTACATCTCCCTTATGAATGCGTTCGTTTACCAAAAAGGAGTTAAATTAAATATATTTCAAACTGAATCTTTGGTCGGCACTAAATGCTAAAAATTCTCATTCTAAAGGAGGAAATCTTACACTTAAGTCAGACTTCCAGGAAAAGTCTCACTTCCTGGAGAAATCAGATGTGGGGAAAGTCTAACAATGGAAATATTGCCTTCAAAACCTGTA
Source organism: Saccostrea glomerata (assembly GCA_003671525.1). NCBI lineage: Eukaryota > Metazoa > Mollusca > Bivalvia > Ostreida > Ostreidae > Saccostrea > Saccostrea glomerata. Next base: position 6,217 of record PRKT01001741.1, on the reverse strand, counting down.
AATACTTGAACCTTTATCCCAAATCATGAGATATAATGTAGCTAGAAATAGGCCATCCAGGATTGTTCATGAAATCCTCAATTTTTTTATATACAGAATGATTCAACTTAATATCTTACAAAAAATATGATTGGGTGAGACGACAAATCTAAATATCTAAAACATATTGTAATAGAAGAAATATTTTATATATGCAAAAAAAAAATTGTTAAAATGCTTTCGGTGTTAAACAAATCTTTCAAATATATTCAAATTTGTACTATCCCAAAATTACATATGAATATGATAAATGAATATTTCTATTCACAATTTAAGTCGCTAATAGCAGACACGAACACAGTGAATTTTTTGAGAACCTTTCAATGGTTATAAGTCGCCTGCGTGTCGCAGTGGTTAGAGCGTCTGCTCTAGAGTCACAAAGTAAGTTGATCCTTACGAAGCGGGTTCGAATCGCGAGTCCGACTATGGGATGTGAAGACCGGTTTTCAGATGAGACCTTATAAAATCTTAGGCCCTGTGTCGCAGTAAGTTTTGTTACGAAAAAGATCCCTCCCTGCTCAATGGCCCCAGGTGCCGATTATAGGACAAAATTTGCAGCTCAACATCGGCCTGTGGTGGCGTTTCCAAATTTGTGAAAATTTTTCTAGAGGGACGACAAACTATTAATCAGTCAATATAAAGCATTGTGAACTAAATGGAAATAAAGAATTCCGTTTGTTACAAATAAAATAGAACGCCCCTCTTTTAATGTGTTTTACTGTATATTTTTATATTGTGTAAGAAGGTAGAAATTTTTAGAAACAAATTTTTAAAAAAAAATTACATATCGGAATTAGTGTCAAAAAGCAGATATTTAAAACTTACAATATCAACCTAAATGCAGTTGCTATTTGATGTTCACAGCAATTCCCATGATATCCTTTTCTACAACTTTTACATCTTCCTGTCATTTGGTCACATGTTTTACGGCACGTTGCAGGACATTGATGTTGACAATAATCACCATACATAGATCCACTGCATTGATTACAAACACCTGATATACGGTTGCAGGAAACGCATGCCGTTCTACATTTAACACAGTTTATTCCACAGTGGTTTATAGGACAAACTTCAAATTATTTTCTCGAAATTATAGCATACTGAAACAATTAAACAAAATGATACTTTAAAATTATAGTTGATATTGGGGAAAAAATGTTGTGTAAAATAGTGTAAACAAATTCTTAAATGTAATGTAATTACAATTTTATTCTTAAATTAAATTAAAATCTGATACACAATAACATAGATAAAGAAAATTAAGTTGTTAAATGAAAAAACGATACATGATTATTCACTATTCTGAGAATTAAAGATATTTACTTATAGGATGCACTTCAAACAGCCTCAATGGTCCTTCGTCGATTCTTCTAATTGCAATAGAGTTTCCTTTCACTTCATTATCACACTCTAATATAATGTGGTATTTTGCTGCCGGATTACTAAGCTTCAGAATTTTGCAAAGGGTCGATGTATTAAGATGCCGCAGAGTTTTAGATATGTGTACTTCGTATTCTCCTAATTGAGTCAAGAAACAATAATAATAATAAAGTCTTACCTAAGTACCTTTTAATATTACATTAATTTTACAAATTGGGTAGAATTAAGTCTAAATAATTTACCTCCTCTCATACGAAGAAGTACCCATTTGATTTCGTAATCATTGTTCAGCATCATATACCATGTTGCATTTTTCCTTACTTCAGTTACAAAGTCAGTGTTTAGATCAGCGTCAAAAGTCGATGTATTTAGATATCGTAGAGTTTTAGATATATGCACCTCATATTCTCCTAAATTAGTCAAGTTACAAAAATGAAAAAAATAAATCACTCCGAAATATCTGTTAATAAATGATTTTTTTTCAAACTGGATGGATTTTATTCTAAAAAATTACCCCCTCTGATAAGAAAAAAGTATCCATTTGATTTCGTAACTAGTGTTCAGCATCATATACCACGTTGCATTGATCTTTACTTCAGTTGAAAAGTAGGTGTTTAGATCGCCATCAAAAGCCCTTTTGCCTTCAATGCCACCAGAATGGTTCTTTACCGGGATCTTCCAATGTTCAAATACTAGTTGTTAAGAGAAGAAAAGAGACTGTTTGACTTCCAACATTAGGTAACAATTTATAAAACAGTTATAAAATATTACTCAACAATCCATACTTATTGGTTTTATTTCATCAATTTGTATTGCGCCATCGTCTAGTCTTGAGACGATAATTTTGTTTCCTAAAACAGGTCCATAGGTATCGAGTTTGCAAGTGACAATCTCACTTTTGGTAGTTGTTTCGCACTTTCTCACAATCTGGGAACAGGTTTTGGATTTATGGGTATGGTGATGTATTTTGATATCATATTTTCCTACAGAAAACAAAAAAATCTAAGTAAACGCTATAATCATGTCGGCCCACCCCTCATATATCAAACATATATAAATCTAATCTCAAGAGAAGAAGTTACATTTAATTATTATTTATTATGATTTGATATCAAACTTAGATTGAGAGTACAGGAAACGTTCAAGACAGATCATTTGAGCATACCACAACTAATGCTCAGGAAAATCCATAATATTGGATAATTTCTACCAAGAGTCATTGACCAGCTCTGGTTTACGTCATCCCTGGTACGAGAAAATGTGTCCATGTCTTCATCACAAGCGTAATGTGCAGAGTACGATCCATTTGTAGAGGACTGTTGCGCCTTACATCTTATATCCTGAGTATTACCTTTCAAACAATACAAAACTTTACATAAAAATTGCCATTTATATGCTAAATTTCATAAACTTAAAAAGAATGAACGTTAGTTCATGATTCAATTGCGTTACAAACATATTTACTTTTTGAGATATTTTTTTTGACATTTGGTTTTACAAAAACAAAAAATAGAAAGAGTTAATACATGTACGTACCTTTCGTGAAACTTTCAAATATAATTAAAAACGCACAGAAGTACACCTAGGGTTTGTAGACGTTTAATACTGATGGCATCATGTGAATATTTCTCCACAAGAGGATCAACAGCAGTTTAATGTATATTTATTTACTCTCAGTGTTTAGAGTTTATATATGTGTATATGTTTTCACATCAAAATCTACATAGAAAGTGCCTCATCTATGTCCGAATAATTAATTTATACGGAAGATTATGACTTTGAATCAGTTTTGCTAATTTTCATGCATATTTTTAAGGACACAATTCCTGTTTTTATACACTTGCATCTATACTACACTATTTCTTCATGTGTCCTACATTATTCCAAGAAAGCTATAAAGAAACAGAAAGCAATATAATGAAATATTCAGTGTTAATGTACATAATAAATTAAGGCCAGACAACCTGTTCCTCGTTGATATATACATGTATTTTTTCCAAGAATTTGTCATTTAAAAATTGTTACTCTAACAAGTTTCCACATAGAAAATAAAGTTTTGATAGACTTTAATGCATGATGTCAGAAGAGGAAATTTACTATATTATATCCAACCTTTAAATCAGTATCATGACCAAAATATAAATCTGGTTAGCTTTATATATTACTCAGATATTTTGACTACAGCTTAAAAACCATAAGAAAATGATAGTCATGATCAATTTTCCATTTACTTTGGTGAGATACTAAACAGATATTTAAGGAGAGGGTCATCGGACTCTAAATCTTTATTAGAATAGAGTACAGCGTAAATTATTATAAGGAAAATGCAGAGCCGAAGTTTGATCTGATTTTTACAATTTTATTGAGCAAATATGAAGTATTCAAAAACTCAATTGATGGGAGTCATGTTTTAAATACGAGACAATATATTATTTTTACAATTAATTAAATCGCAAAGTTTGACGGTAAACCCCTTATTCACGATTAAACGGTGATATGTGATTTTAGTCCGCAGACTCCTTAATCTTAACTTGATTACTGGAAAAATTGCACAAATAAAAAAAAAGATAGGAAATCAAAAGAAAGCGTTGAATAAACTAAACCATAATTATTAAAACATTACATAAAAAGTAAATTCATTAGCTGGAGCATTATCAATGTCTAGAATGTTAATGCCCGTGTTTTACCAATACCATGGTGGTTCATATGAGGTTCCATTGACCTAGGATTGACCTATGATAATACGACATAATAAGAGGCCCAGGGTCACAGCGCTCACCTGAGCACATCAGCTAGGAAAAAACACATATCATGATTTGGACGAACTAGAATCTACACTACCTGAGGATAATTCTACATAAATATTACTAATCATTGCTTTGAAGTACTTCAAAAGAAGATTTTAAAAGGTTTCCCTTTATAATCCTATGAGAATTAATTTTTGATCGGCCATTTTGGCCCCACCCTACCCCCGGGGTCATGATTTGAACAAACTTGAATCTACACTATCTGAGGATAATTTCACATGATTTTCATTTTTCCTGTCTCAATGGTTCTTAAGAAGATTTTTTAAAAAAGATTTTTCCTATATACTCCTAGGTAAAACTTTGATCAGCCATTTTGGCCCAACCCTACCCCCGAGGGTCATGATTTGAACAAACTTGAATCTACACTATCTGAGGATGATTCCACATGAGTTTCATCTTTCCTTGACCAGTGGTTCTTGAGAAGAAGATTTTTCCTGTATTTCCTATGTAAAAATTTGATCGGTCATTTTGGCTCTACCCTACCCCCGGGGGTCATGATATGAACAAACTTGAATCTACACTACCTGAGGATGATTCTACATGAGTTTCATCTTTCCTGGTTCAGTCGTTCTTGAGAAGAAGATTTTTTAAAAATGGCATTAATTTTTCTCAAATTCATATTTATCTCCCCTTGGAAATCGGCGTGGCCCTTCATTTGAACAAACTTGAATCCCCTTTACTCAGGGATACTTTGTAGCAAGTTTGGTTGAAATTGGCCCAGTGGTTCTTGAGAAGAAGATAAAAATGTGAAAAGTTTACGACGACAACGACGACAACGACAACAACAACGACGACAGACAACGGACAAATTTCGATCAGAAAAGCTCACTTGAGCCTTCGGCTCAGGTGAGCTAAAAATCAAATAAAACAAAGGATGACCAAGAGCAAAACTGACAACAAGTAATGTGTTCAAATCAGCGATTATAAAAATTAATACATTTTAAACAGCATTAAAACAGTAAATAGATTAGTTATTTTTAAATGACAAGTACGATTCAAAACGATTACCTACCAATAGCAAATTTTATCCTATATTCGCACGTGTCCTTATTTTTTCCTCAAAACCGATGTTTTAACCGATTACCATGTTCAGGAGTCATGGTATCCAAGAAACTTATTTTTATTTCTATATCCTTTGAAGCTGTAAAACAAAAAACATTATTTTATATGTGTACAAATAAACATTGTCCAGATAAACACTGGAAGGACTACTACCCATCTCTGTGCCTGCAATTATTTCTGTCATAAAATATGTACATTTGTAAGTACATCATTCTTAAATATTATAATTTCAAAGTGATAACTACATTCATTTTTTTCATATAAAATTTTGTCTTAGTCTTTTTAATCCAAGAAAATGTCATTATTAGAAAAAATGAGAATCACCTTATATCCTTTATACAGATTTTTCATCATGATGCTTCTCATAGAATTTTTCTCTCGTGTTACTGTTAAAAATATCCTCAGCCTTTCAAACGAAATATTCGTTTCGCGTTTATGTGTAACGATTAAATTTTATCCTGATTTTAAATATTAAAACATAGGTGTCCAATGTAACAGGAAAATTTTAATTTGGACTGTTTTGGTAAAATTTGATACAGTTATTTTAACCCAGTTTTAAGAAAAGAAAGCTTTCTAAAGAGACACAGAAACGGAAAAAGGAAAAATAGACAAAAGGAGAAATTTTGTATGGCACATGTTTCAAAACTCTAAAAAACTAATTTGATGGAGAAAACTCAAAATTTAAGAATTTACCATGACGTTAATTCCAGAGAAATAAATGTCGAATACCCGAGAATTTTTATACAATTCTAAAAATGATCGAAACTTATTTTCTCACGTTTTCTTGCTTCATTTCACGGTTGTCTCGGGTTTCACGCTATAAAATAAAGGATTATTAAATGATTGAATAATTTCCATCTCTCTGATTGCCTGAGATCCAACTATGTTAGAAAAATACTACGTTGTATTGACCTGCACGTGCCGTT
>PRKT01001740.1:1527-43841 GCA_003671525.1 Saccostrea glomerata | reverse complement strand
CCTACACTACACGGTCATTGAGAATAGAAGTGAGATACAGTTATTTGGACATTAGTTTTAACAGAGGATTGTTACCAATACACGTTGTAATGAAATTAATTATTATTTATAAAGCACATTTTACAACAACTCTTTAACTAACATAACTGAACTAAGTGAAGAAATATTAATATAGAAGCACAAAGAAATTCACTTTTACATCCAAAAATGAAAAGAAATAGCACAGTGTTATTAATATTAGAAAAAAAATGACAAGGCAACAATGTTAGTAAAACGCTTACGTTTTACTAACATTGTTGCCTTGTCATTTTTTTCTAATATATATATATATATATATATATATATATATATATATATATATATATATATATATATATATATATATATATATATATATATATATATATATATATATTGGAAACATATTAAAAGGAACTTAAGTATGTATTTTTGAAACATTTTTATGTAATGATCAAAAACACCTGTTGTCTAACAATAGCACGGAGGAAGCATGGTCATGGTGTATATAGAAAATATTCATGATTTTACATTCCCATGTAAGCAACTCTACATATAGATTAATGTAAATCTTATATGGAAACATTGGTAAAATGAAGTCATGAGAATGCCATGTATCAACTTTTCTGATATCATATCCACAACTGTACCTTTCATAAAACCGGATGTCAAAATAATTTCACATGACCGAAGGAGTTATTTTTATAGGAGGGCCATAGGGACATTGATACCCAGATTTATAATTTAAAAAAGATTGTTTTAAGATAGGATAAGATCTATGGGAAATACTATGTAAAATACAAATGTTCTATTTTTATAATATAAATACAAAATATTGAAAAAAAATATAGTTTCTGGTATATAAAAAGATAATATGCTTATTTTAAAATCGCACATAATTCTTAGGCATTTTTCAGAAAATAGTTTTAAATAGGATTATTAAGGCTTACAGTATTTTCTCTCTTAACTAAACTTAACCCTCATTTCATGAAAAATTATTGACTTCATCCAGATATTGACCATTTTCTTTACGATCAAAGATTGATAAATGACGTGTACAACGCTTATGAATTTAAATTTTAAAATGGTTTAATTTACGTAACTAATCACATGTAACATCCCTCATAAATTCGAAGTTTTTTTTTTCTCATGGTGATGAACTTTTGATCCACAACAACTCCAAAGTTTAAAAAGAAACTTTTATTATGAATATTTTTTTATACGGTAAGCGTCGTCATTTGTACTAAATTAAAAAGAGTTCCATCAAGAGAATATTGCTAGAACCATTCCGGGTTGGAGGCTTAAAAATAAATAACAAGTAATTTAAATGAATTATTAAAAATCAATTATTTCTATATTGAAAATAAACTAGATTCGGATTTTTTAAAATAAATTTTGAGAAACTAAATGAAAAACTTATTAGACTTTTATTAAATACAGTTATAGACAGACATGAAGAGGGACTTTGCACTCCTAATATACTGCTTCACTTTCACTTTGTTCACTTTTGTTTTGGAAGTGGATTCATTTAAACAAGTTTAACATTCATTCAGACTACTCATCCAATATACATATGTTGTTAAAGTTTTGTATTTGTATAAGTGTGTGCACCTTAAACTTATTTCAACGATTTTTCTGGCAAATTGTATCATATGAGGAAGCACTACACATGTTTATTTGGAAATCGTTACTTCTTGTTTCTGGGTTCGATAACATACAGTATAAAACACTCTACCAAGAAGATAACTTTAATACGACTACAGAGCACAAACCCTTGAACAGATAATGTTAAGTACATGCATGGTAGAAATATAAAAAGTTATTATGGAGTATACAGTGTACGTTGTTGTCACCAATATTAAAATGATTAGACGCCTATTTGATGAAAGCTCTTTTGAATTATAATTTCAATATTTGTGGGAATAAAAAAAAACACGTGACTTATTCAATAGAAAACAATCAACTTATTGATAAATAATGAAATATATCATTGAAATTAGGACAGTAATTATCATTAGGTTACATTATATAACTATTCCATAAACTCATTTTGACAAGCAAAAACAAAACACGCTGCCCTGCATTTAAAAAAAAAGTTATTGAGTTACTGTTTTTATTTTTTTTTTTTGTATTTTTTACGTATCTTTAGTACACGGATCATCAAGCATATCCCTCTTATCGATTATTTAAAAAAAATAATATAATAACACTCTATGTTCATGTATTGAACAACAAGAAATATTTCGATTTTAACATCGTCCTTAACTCTCGTATACAATATACTAAGTAGCTTCGTCATTTTTAGTCAATCATAAAAAAACTCCACAGCATTTAAGCGCATTTTTCTGGAAAAAAGTTTTATTCTTAAACCGAATATCTCTAAATTTAAGAGATGATATAAGTTACAGTATTTGCTCATATATTAAGTTCATTCTTCTATAATGTCAAAGGTTTTTACTGTTATATATGTCTGTTTTTGCTCCCCCTTAGCTGCAATTGGAAGTGTTCTGGAAAAACTCTCTTGTGTTCATCATCAGTATATACTGGAAGATTAATATGTCTATATACCGTAAAACGGGTAATTTCTGCGGTTGGAAATTTTTGCTATTTAACCCCTGACAGGTATCAAATTAATTTTTTTTTTTAATTTCTGCGGTTGCACTATACCGCAAAAAATTATTTACGGGGTACAGTATAGAATCATCAAACTCTAATATTTATTACAACACTGTCATTATTACGTTTTGTAAAATCATCCAGGCCCATAATTAAAAAGGTGCATTAGAGAACATGTATTACGCTATTAAACTTGATTAAACTACTTGCTTTTAGTTACTCTTTGTAAAATTATGCTTAGTCCCAAATGTAAATAATTTAAATAAAGATAATGATAATTAATGTCTACAAGCCATAATCTAAAATACCTGTGCACTTAAAATTAATTGCCATCAAAAAAGCTAAAAAAAAAGTTGCATAATCAACCACCCCAAAATCACACGTGTTACGTGCATTGAGGCGTAACTAATACTGTCAGTTGTCTGATTTAAATGAAATTCACGAGACAATCAAGCAATATTGTATTTTAATCACAATCTCAAGACAATTCACAGAATTAAAAGCTGGAAAATAAGATCGAAAGAAAAACTGCCCAACTGCTATGGTAGTTTCGATGTCGCCCGAATTTTCTCGCTAACGAAGACACGCCCATGCATAAGTCTGTAGAAGTACTTGCATGTAAAAAGTACCTAAAGTCATATTAAAAATATTTTGCGATTTTAATTTTTGCGGATTTGTTCCATCCGCAAAATTCCGCAAAAATTGGACAACCGCAGAAAATACCCGTTATACGGTATGCAACAGAATAATTTGCATTATTCATAAGTATTGCAATGACCACAAAAACAAAATAATTTTTTAGAGATAGTTTGTTCCCATCCTTTTTAATGATTTCTTGTTCAAATAAAGCAGATAGATCTCATTGAAAAGAAAATTTATAAAAAAAAAACACAAAAAATGTTGAAGCACACCAGCTCAATTGCAAAAACGGCGCTGTGGCTTATTAATTTTCGTTCCACCTCTAAATGACGTCTGATACTTTGTCAAGAAGAGAATCAAAGTTGTATTTGTATTTTAACTTTCTATGTAAATTTACAAAATCAAAATGAAATATTTATTACAAAATATTCATGATATTATTCACCCTTACTCTATGGCGCCTGATCCCAGCTCTGATATTTTGAAGGTCCGTACTTTCTTTGTTCATGGTTTGTATTATTGAAATAGACTTTGGGCTTGAATACTGTTCAATTAAAAAAAAATATTCAAATTTGCATATATGTATACGATAAATTTTATGATAACAAACACTTGGATTAAGTCCAAAAACTTATGTTCACATTTGGTCTTATGAAAAAACTTTTCCTCAAAGAGCTTTTATAAATAAAACCCAATAAAATTTTCCAAGTATAAAATCTTATTTTTTTTTTCAAATGTGGAACCATTATGCTTCTTTGAATCACAGTACTCCCTTACTTAGAAATGAATTGCCGTGCAGATTTTAATTAAATGGATCAAATTTCACTATTACTTCTTACAAATCGCCCGAAAGAACGAAGGTTACTCTTTCATGTCTGTGAATGGAACTTAAGGCTTCATATAATTTACAAATTTCTAGATTACCTTTTGAAGTATAACACTCTCTTAACTTTGACTGCTAGTAAATTATCTTCAGAGAACAAGACATTGCATATTTTCTAAGATTTATTTGAAAAAAAAAAACCAACTAATGATATCGACGTATATGTCGAATCATTCAACACATCATTATAATTTGAACTATATTCTAATTAATATTCTTCAGCCATTTATTTTATAGATAAAGCATCTGTCAGAAAGTAGATTTAAAATTATTTGACGGAATAGAAACAGAAACTTTATTTGCAATACAAAATGTTTAAGAATTTAGAAATAAAAAAAAATATTAACAAAACAATGGAATAAAATGAAAACGATTGGAGAAACAAAATATTTCGTCTTACGAGTTTTGGTTACGTATCCATATTCATGTAATAGTAAGTGTACTTAGAGATAGATAAGTTGGTTCTTTCCCTTTAAGACTTATTCAGGACATTTCAACTTAGCAAATGCAGGCTTTTATTTTCTGATTCAAATAGAACAGTCTTAAAAATCATGGTCATGTAAAAGAATGCACAAATGAAATACCTGTACATGAAGAGGTTTGACAGAACTCATATCTAAAAAGTTATTACCAGTAAAGAGGATCAATTGTTACATGTAAACTTATACAAGTTTTGTTAAACATAAAGTACTTCAGTCAATATCTTGTATATTTGTTTGATTTTTCAATTACATCTATGCATCTATGCAAATATCTTAAAATCTCCTTGAAATTTTTAGTATAGCTGATATTGGTTTGTAATTTGACATTCCAAGTTTATATTTAGTAACACGTATTTGACTATTTAAAAGTACGCTGTGCAATTGCTGTCATAATTTATCCGTAGAGTAGCAATTCGTAATATTGCATCTGTGTAGGAGTTGTACGTAAACTTTTAACTTCCCATGAGTGTGTGTAATTGAGTCTTATCTAAGACGTGTTTATTATGATCATAAAATGAGTATAAAGTATATTTGTGTAAAGCCACTAGAGCTTGTTAGTAAAACTTGTGTGTATAAGTTGGAATAGGTTCCAGCCATACGTCAACGTTGGTGTACGACAGTGAGGTTCCCCAGTGTATATCGCCCTTGGAGTGTTGTATATAGGCCGCCAACCTATAGGCCATTCTCCAGCCTGTGAGGTGGAAAGCAAGTGGTCATCAGGAAAACAACAGCAAGCACAATGACTTTGTATATTTTCTATCAAGAATTATTAAATATGTAAATTGTAAGTAAGAAACAAGAGTTCAAGTTATATTTAAAATTTGTAAAAAGGTAAATCCGCTCGACTAACTATGAAAAGTATATGCCTACTTATTTAAAATGAATTTTAATAAGAAACTTTTAGTTATTCTGAAACAAAATTGATAATGTGGATACAACTTAGCAGACTCATTCAGATAATCCAAATAGCAACTCAGACAAAACAAAATAGGAATTCATTTCTGAACAAAATAGCTATGTCGCGAGAATCCAGAATATGCAACGAATAAACAATGAATATGCATTCAAATAAGTGTTATGACAATTCTAATTACTTTGAGATAAACTCTAAATGAACTTTATTGTAACACGTTGGATAAAAAATAAAAGTTTTATTTTCATACATTTTTTAACTTCATACTTTTACCGTACGGTACATGTAAATTATTGAATATTAATTTTTTCCGAAAGTCTGAAAAACTTTCATTTAATCATGTTAATTGTCTGCTAGACTTTTTTTCTGCAAATGAATTTGGTTAATGAATCACTCTGGATGATTTATCGATCAATGTTAGATTTCCAACAAATGTTTTTTTTTTTTTTTTTTTTTTTTTTTTTTTTTTTTTTTTTTTTTTTTATTCAAGTTATCCAGCACTGACGGGATGATTTGTTTTTAAATTCAGAGCATGCGAATAAATATATATAACAGATTATTTTTCGTAGTAATACTTAAAAGCAAATTGATGAAACAAGAGTATCCGAAATCTCGTTAAATTTATCATTTTTTTTTTAGCTTTAATGGTAGAAACAGTGACCCTGTAAGCAAATGCAATACATCACTGAGTGAATTGCTGACAAAAATTTTTCATACTAATTGCTAGTTTTTTTAATTAGATGGTGTATTGAAGGTTTTTTTCCGTTTCTTCCGATTATGACAAAGAGCACAAGGTGGGTGTGACCGGTAAGCAGGGGATGCTTACTCCTCCAGGCCACGTAATCCCATATGTGATATTTTTCACATCCGTGATTGCTCTGCTCCTATTCTGTATTGTTTAATGGACTTTTGAGCCTGAATATTGTTTGTTATCTCCATATACATGTATTTCATTAAATATATTATATGCAAAACATTTGACATTCAATCTTCTAAGCCAGGTTAATGCATTTAATGCGGCTTTTTTGTTAGTTTTTGTTTTCCTTTTACAATGGGTCGCGTTTTCCATGTTCTGTGCTGAACATTATCCACGTCGTTGGACTTGTTTGTCTCTGAATGGCAAATATCAAATTTCAACAATTATTGATTTATATCGTTCTAAGAATTTGAGATTTAAGGGTCATTGATAGTCTGATAAGAGAGATAACTCTTCATGACAGAAATGCCTACTATTCGTTTATTTATTTGTAAAGTTGAAGTGTCTTTTTTGTCCAATTTAGCCCCGCAAGCTATGCTATAATTGTTTTAATTTTACTTATGAAATACATTTTTTTTTGAAAATCATTAAGGTCCAAGCAACATTTTATATGAGTGAGCAGTGGTTTTATGAACTTAAGCATTTTTTGTTTTATAATCTGAACTGGTGATTAGTAATTTTTATCTGTAATTTTTCAAAACTGTGCAACAGGTAGCATGAATTTCATATCTAAATAAAATATGAGTGCATCTTAAAATACAAGCGAGTCAATCAGTTGATCCACTTACAATTTTTCCAATACCTTGATAACCGTTCTTCGCATAAATTCGATTCTATGTTCTACAAATGTAGGAGGAGGGTGAAAATGTTTACTAAATCTTAGCACGATGATATTATTTTTAGATTAATTACTACAATAGAGCATTTAACTCATAAGGATTATACTTCTGAAGCCTGAGGCTTAAATCGCAGACATTAAAGGTTAATGTCATCCTCATATTTCCCCTTCTTTGCTCTTGAATATAGTCCTGTATGCATAGCTGGGCTCCCAAAATGAAAAAAAGCTCAGAATCCTAGATTTACTGACAATATTTGATAATATATGATTCTAAAGTATTCTTGCAAATAATAGCTAGATACTGAGTTATTTACACTCCAAGTTATTTTCGCGCTTTTACACTCACTATCAATTTTACCCTATTTTAAGTTTGCCCAATCACAGTTCTGTTTTACAATTTTACTGTATTTTTGAAATCGTACGAATTTAAATTTTCCCACTTACAACAAGATTGAAAATAGAACAGGAGCAAAAATGTCTCTGTATGCAGTAATGATTTTATTGTTACTGTTGTTGTTGATATTATAGTTGTTAATAAATACTGATTACTACTGTTGCCTCTTCTGTTAAGTCTAATATCATATATACTGTTGCTGTACAATCGATTCTGGGAAATACTTTTGGCATTGTTTTTATGTTTAAAAAGAAGCTTAAGTCAAACCTTTGGAAACAGTAAAATGGTTTAAATGGAGACAATTTATAGCCTAAAACATTTTTTCAGAGAATAATCGTGAATCTCTGAGAAATTATAAAAATAAGTTTACCCTCTTTAAAGTTGTTGAAATACTTTTTTACTAAAATAAGAACAAGAATTAGGATGATGCATCATGATTAAATACATCGCTTTGTATTTTAAAATTATTTTCCATACAATGTACCACGCTAATAATTTGCAAAGAAAGATAACAACGCAATCCTTTGAAGATATCTCTCCTTTTGGGTTATTTTTCCTGCACTGCATCAACGATAAAATACTTTAAACTACCCAGGTTCATGACATATAGGTCAGATTTTTTCAACAAAGAATTTGGTTGTAAAATTTTTCACTCAGTGTGAAATGTTAATACACATATTGAATGTTATCAAGTACGACAACTAAAGAATAGAAATTAAAAAAAAGAAAATAAACAAAGCATCTTCAAGTATATTTCATTTCCGAGTTCTTAGGAAATAAAAACTTCTGGGCATTATCCATTTTTCTTACCTTGCGACATAATAATAAGGCTTCACCCAAGAAAAAAAAATGTTTGTATTATCTGTCCTTAAACAATTTTGTTTTAAGCAAAATCCATACATCTAATGCGTGTAACCATTTTTCAAGATAAATTTTGGCTTTATCCCAAAATTATGGACATTGTTTAAAATTAAAAGATAAACTTGTTTTTAAAGCAGCACAATGTGAGCAAATCGGACTTTCAACAAAATTTATTTGTTGATAAGTAACTCCGGCATCCTTTTGATATTTAAAGTAGTGAATTTTTGTGTAGAATCGTCAATGTTGAATTAAAATTAACAAAAGGCCCAGGGGCCATATCGCTTACCCGAGGTAGGCAAACACACAATTCAGAGAAGAAATGAAAAGTTTACTGAGGGGGTATTTAAAACATAAGAATGCTTTTCTCTTATTGAGATTGTTCCTTTTATTTTTCTATGTAAAACTTATCGACCATTGAGACCCTTCCCTACCCTTGGAGGTTATGATTTGAACAAATTTATTTCTACACTACCGTAGGATGCTTCCTTATAAATATTACTAATCATGGCTTTGCTATTCCTTAAAAAAGTTTTCTAAAAATATATTTTTATGTAAAACTTGGATCCCACATTGTGGCCCCAACCTATCCCTGGGGGTTATGATTTGAGCAAGCTAGAATCTACAGTATCTGAGGATGCTTCCATAAAAATATCATTATCGAGGCTTTGCAGTACTTGAGAAGAAATTTTGTGAGGATTCCCCGATATATACCTATGTAAAACTTTGATTGGCACTGATAGCCCCATCTTACCCCCGGGGGCCATGATTTGGAAAAAAAATGAATGTACACTATCTGAGGATGATTCAACATGAATTTCATCTTTCCCTTCCCAATGGTTCTTGTGAAGATTTGAAAAAAATCTATATATTCCTACATTTTGTCCAAACCCTTGCCCTGGGGGTCATGATTTGAAGAAACCTAAATCTACACTACCTTAGGATTATTCCATATGATCTCCTTCTTTCTAGGACCAGTGGTTCTTGAGAGGAAGATTTTTTTAAATGCCATTAATTTTTTACTAACTCACAATTATTTCCCCTTGGAAGAGGGCGTGACCCTTCATTTCAACAAACTGAATCACCTTTACCCAAGGATACTCTGAAGCAAGTTTGGTTGAAATTGCTTCAGTAATTCTTAAGAAGAAGATGAAAATGTGAAAAAATAGCGACAGACAAGGGACAAATTTTGACTCACTTGAGCCTTCGGCTTAGGTGAGCTTAAAAATAAATATATTGATGAGCAATCGCAAGATTAGAATTTTCCTATAATTTATCTTTAGAAAAGAAACAGTTATTTATGTTAGCAAAGTTGTTATTTTCACCTTTTTCCACGAAATACGATTGTATGAACTACACAAAGTTGTATGTTTGATGCTTTTTATGAAAATTCTGATGAATTTAAAATTTCAACAAAAAAAAAATTCTCTGAAGTTTTTGAGAATCCAATCTTTCAGCAGAATTCGTACAAAACCTTATACGTGAAAGAAAGAAAACATTAAATTTGCTATAGCTTTCAACTCGACATTTAAGCAATGAATCATTATTTTTCAAAATATATAGTCTCATAACTCCAATGGTGTACTAACGCTTGTTATTCAATTTGTTTGCGCACTGTTGGAGTTGTGAGGCTATATCTTAAAAAAAAAACAATTCATTGCTTATATGTTCATTTTAAAGCTATATTACTTTTTAATGCAACTGTGATTTATCCATATATTTCAAATAGTGTAATGGAAGAACCAATGCAACAGCTTCTGTTCAAGGTGATATTTGATTTTAGCTCATGTTGTTGCAATTTCATGGACTTCGTCATTGCTGAAATCACAATGAAACGTAATCTTTAACCTTTTTACCCAGTTTCTTTGCTATGGTGTTTTGAAATTTCAACATACTTTATATATGCAAAATACATTTGTATTGGAAATACTTTGACGATATTCAGATTAAGATATAACGACGACGAATAGTCAATGAACAATAGATATCTCCATTCTTATATTGACATGATACTTATGCAACACTTTTCTTTGTTACCAGCATAGGGAACGTGTATCTCCCAGTTCATTTGATATGGAAGAGCTTTTTTACGTATGAAGAATTTCAAAAAGGAGGTTAATTATTTACAAACAAGTTGATATCAGCCGCCTCGTTTAAAATCATAATTTCGTTGGGTTCTATGGTCGTTAAATGATTTTGCCAGCAGATACAATTGATCATGAAATTAAGTGCTGACTTTTCCATACTGATTGAAAGACCATTATTTACACACATAGAGTTGTTCACATATTTTCCTTGCTATTTCCCGATCATGAAAAGGAACACACGGCGGGTATGACCGGTCGAGAAAGGAATACTCACCCCTAATGTCGTCTGGTCTCATCTCTGATGATTTGGAAGTCTGTATGTGTTTGCTTCACTCCTACCTGTATTTTGTAATGTTTATTTGACGCTTGAGTCCGAATACTATTCATTATTTCCACACATTTCCTTACAAATGAAATCCTATATGATATACTATAGCACATTTTTTTTCCTTCATTGTCATTTTCCCCAAAATTCAAGATAGGAGCTAAGAAAAACATTTTCGGAACCTTATAATTATAAAGTATCAAAGGAATTTAAAAAAAAATATAATTTCGCTTAGACCACTAGAGATTTAAAGTATTCTGAAATGTAAATAGTGATTTTCAGAATTTCGTCCTTCTGTGTAGAAACTTTATGGCTTCCCGAAATTTAGAATTTACTCCAAATATGCACTATAGGGTCTATGTAGATTTTTATTTTGCAAGACGTGTATTTGGGTACGGCCACTAAATATAATTAGTTAACGTTCTCTTAGTCGTATAAATTCATATTTGTCACGATATCACACGACTTCCTTAATCACATGTTTGAAGGTCCTTTCTCATTTTTTGACATTATTGGTAAAGACACAGCTGATAAACACCCAATATTTTTACTTTTTTGTCAAATAAACTCGTGGCGTCCTAATGAACCCGAAATGTGCATAGAACAAGCTAAATTAATTTTTACTCTAATTTAAAAAATCAAAATAATTAACCTGCCGACAAATGTGAGGATATTTTTATTGAATGCATTGAAAATATTGTCATTGTGAACCTCATATTTAACTTTTTGATCAAAACATATTTTGTGTTTCCCATAGCAAAACATGGACACTGAAATTATATTCATATTTCTGTCTTTGTTTTAATTTATAGTTTCTTCCCTTTGCCCGTCCAAGTTGTTCAAATGTATGAGCACTACATACATTTTACCATTATAAATCATATGGGAAGGAGGGTCTTTCATTTAGTGAGTTCAGTTCTCCCAATATCTCTAGTTTTTTCAATGTAGTTGTTAAATTTACAGCTATTCTACAAATCTCACGGAAAAAAGACCTGATTTTGCGAATTCCCTTCAAAAATTGATCTCAATTTTCATTTCTTGGTTCCAAATACAATTCATTCCCTCAGGCACAAGGTATGAAAATCGGTTGTTCTCGGTATTTTGAATCTGGTTGATTCTGAAAATTGACACTTTCTAAAAATGCTGCATCTAAATATTGCATAGCGCGAATGGAAAATGGGCGACTGAAAGAAGGTGTATCGCAGTCTAATTTGCAAGAGGTTATAATTTTACTCACAGCACCATATCTAACATATAAAAATAAACCATTAACCTGGAACACCCAATTATCATTAAAAATAAGGGAGACTACGTGTGACATCAGTAGCACAGTATTACGTAAATTTCATGAATGAAACACACTGACATCATCATTTACAGTATTAGCTATCCCTGAACTGTATAGGCCATCTAACAAAACTGTTTTCAGTTGACTACGAATTATTGCGATAGGACTTTTCATGCCATTGTTCTTGTCTAAGAACGCATCAAATATCGACTTCAAAGATCTCAGATCAATGACCACAGCATCACCTCTAAAAATCTTGCTCTAGCTACATGTAAGAATATTTATCTGAATGCCTGTTATACGTTTAAGAGTGTTAAGGAACAGTAATGAACTTTAGACAGAAAACTGCCTCCAGGACGTTTAAAAAATAGGTGACGGAAGAGCAATAATATGAAAAATAGTATTACATAAAAGTAAGACTGATTTGATTATTAGTCATTGGACTTCGATGGAAAAAAGGTACTCTAAGAATTTTCTACCTGCACATGCGCATAAAAAGATTGTACACATGTAACACATTTATTTTTGCACTAGCTTTCTCACACTAAAGCGATTGATACCCGCACTCTCATGACAGATCCTTTTTGGAGTGATATTACATGATACTACATATTTGTAGTACAGTGATGTGAGGCACAGGGCACATTGCTGCATTCTGGAAGCCTTAAGAAACATGCTAAATTGAACTTTTTTTGAAATTTTTGAAATGCGCTACACGTGCACAAACAATGTAGATGTTCACATGACTTTGCTTGGATGTCTTTGTTTGTATTGCGTTCGTAAAAAAAATTCTGGTTAGTTACAGCAGTAACTTTAAGTTTAAATTTAGCTTTTTTCGGAAACCAAGATGGCTTGTAAATTCGGATTATAGACTTATAATTGTAATTATAATTAAACTGTTTTTAAGTGTGCACTTTTGCTCCACAATTTACAAGTGATGTAGATATTTTTTACACATAAAATTATTGACTCATGATTTTAAATATCTAGGCAAATATTATACATTTATTGCATGATAGTGAGGGAAATATGAAGACTTATTCAGCCAAGAAAAATCATATTCCCCGAGAGCTTGGCCCGAGGGGAATATGATATTTCTTGGCTGAATAAGTCTTCATGTTTCCTGAACATTTATGCAATGAATTGTTTATTAAACCGAAACAAGCAAAACCTTTGAACATGCTGAAATAAACATAAACTTTCAAATTCGGCACCGCTCTCAAATTCACTTTCATTTTTTACGTAAATTTACTATAAAACATCATCAGTTTTGTGACGTAAACCAGGCTATTGTGCTCTCCGAATTAGTAAATATCTATATTTATAATTGTATATTATTTGTTTACCTTCATATTCACGCATGACATAATTATTTTCTTGGTCATCATTATTTTAAAAGAACATAAGAAATATTGGGCAAAAGAAACATGTACCATCGGATGGACATGGAGATGTCAATTTGAAAATTATAATAACATGCTGCAATGCTTCTTCTAAAAATGAAATATGATAATCATATTTCAGTCATTAATTTCATGTGTATCTACATATTATGTTAAATACGTTAAGTACAAGTAAATTCAAATACAAATACACACAAGAAATAGCTGATATACATTAAAATAAAAAAAAAAGAATAGTTGCTTGTAAACCACAACCTGCTGGCCAGTAAAATCACTGAAAATCCAGATATTATAAACAAATCGTAGTAAACTTTAGTTTTTGAAATACAACTGAAGGATTCGTTCGGAATAGATAATACTCTGCCAAAATTCTTGGTGAGAGGAAATTTAAAATAAATGCACAATCAGAAATAGCACAAGGCAGGACTGCAAACACCAAACTTGATTGATATATTATTTACCAGTTGAAAGTCTTGCACATTTTTCCGCTCAGTTTATGATAGTAAGGTTTATGTTTAGAAAGAAAGCTGAAATGTGAAAAAATAGATACTTACAATTCACAAATTGGAATTTCAAAGGAATAAAAGAGATGGACTTTGCTTGATATTTGTAGCAAGATAAACAAAATATGTTCACAAGCCACCATGTTTATATAATTAGCTATTATAATGATCTAGATTTTTTTCTTTGGTGTTACATTAATTGATTTTATAGGAAATACACATGACACTTTGACCTTTGTCAGAGTTTCATAAAAGAAGTGGAATTTGAATGTAAATGTTTTCTAAAACACCTCGAAAAAAAGGGTGAGTGTTAAACTACATGACAGAAAAGTGATTGCGGGATTTAACATTTATCAACTTTAAATTCATATAAAAAAAATCATCTTATGGTAACAAAATTAACATTTTAAAATTTTGTTTTAAAGCCTATCTATCTTGAATTAATGTCAATATTCCGTTTTACCATTTTTTTGCTTGAATAGATACGCCTTAACTGTATACAATGTGATTACTATGACAGGAAGGAACATACATGTAAAGGACAAGATAGGGTAGCAGCCGAATTTGGCCCCTTATTTGATATTAAAATTAGAACACTGGTAAAACTGGGATAGTTTGTAGTTAAGACGTTAAAATGATGCTTACTTCAAGACAAGCACCCATTTTGATTCAAAGCCTACATGGCAGCCACTAGAGGGTGCAGAAATAGGACACTTTCCCGAATTTCCTCAATTCTGGTGGAATTTCATCATATTTGGGATACATTTCTCTTCGGAAAACATAGAGCACACGCTTGCCTATCTGAGATTTTTACATATATACTGCATCTGATATCAGTGTATAAAATATATAAATTTAGTAGATAGGCAAGCGTGTGCTCTATGTTTTCCGAAAGAAAATGTGCTGTAAAATTAGTGAAAAATTGCATAAAAATGAGAAATTTCGAAAATTGACCTATTTCCCGACCTCACTGTGACCCCTGTATTTCCTAAATCTTAAAACCAACACTCATTATGTGGCAGGGGTGAAAACAGGTTTTCATGGATAAACTGTTGCATCATTCTGAAAGACACCCCAAATCGGGGGCCAAATACTGTTCTTACCCTATCTTGTCCTTTATATCATATTGGAAACATCTGTCGATTTTAATTCAATATATTATCACTTATTAAATTCTATACATGAAATGACCTTTAATAGATTTTTTAACTATTAACTCAGTGATAGTTTAAATTCAAGTTACATGCAGAAGTACAGGGTTCTCCGCATTTGAAAATTTAACCATGGAGGAAGCTATATGAAAGTATTTTTTAAAAAATCGATACAGTTAACATGGAAACATTATTTAAAACGTGACATACGAAATTAGTTTTGCATGTTGTATGAAACATTTTATTCATATATGACCTTGATAAATCAATCACTGTGCTTAATTTTGAAAATGGATAATTAAAGATTAAAGACTTACAGTAAATCAAAGTATACATGTACATGTAATAAAGCTAACTGTAGTAATCTTTAGTTAACTTTAGTAAATGTTTTTTTTTTATGATTGGCCGGCATGGTAAATGTAAAACCCTTGTGGAGAGGCCTAAAAGCACTATTTTGGACAAAGTTTGAGTGAAAAACATTCTTTAAGGTGAGAAAGAACTATTAAGTGTAGGAGTGTATCTGTTATTTTTTTGACATAATGTGATGATATTTCTACTCTCTTAAACAAATCATAATAATATATCTCGTTACAATACCTGAAAATCAGTGCAAAAAAGTGTCTTTTTAAACATCATTATTCAGAACAAAATTAAGTTGTGAGATTTTATAAATCTGAAACCTAAAACAAACGTACCGTACAGTTTTATACAAAATACGCTGTGGTGATTGAATGAATTTACTACGAAATATATCTTATTACATGTATTCAGCTTCCTTGTTTTATACTTATTGTTATATTTTTGATTTTATACTGAATTTGAATACAAAATGTTTTATTAATATATAGACTCGGGGTAGGTGTTGGTACTATATCTCAGCTTAATAAACTTATTTCTTTAAGATGAGGTATTAAAGTGTGTACAATTTCATTGATAGTCTACACACTATTTCATACACTGTAACACTGTTTAACTCAAAATAAATTGTTTGCAAAGAATGATAACAACGTATACGTTGGAAGATAATTGTGTTTTTTGAGTTATTTTTCTTGCAACAGTCGATTAGTAAAGGGATTTAATCCCATACGTGTGCATGTATGCACAGAAATATAGGTCATCCTTTGTTCACGAGGAATGTAGTAGTAAAATTATTTACTCATGTGTAGAATTTAAATATCAGATTGTATGTTATCACTTAAGACTAAATAAGGCAAAAATATAAACCAAATATGAAATAAAAGAAACAACGAATTTTCAGCTTTAGTTAACTGAAATATGTTTATATTTAAAAAAAAAATAACTTTCTCGTTTACTTGATATCGTAAATTATACATATACAATTTATTTGAGAGTGAAAATCAACATACTCGCACCGGGGAATTTTTATACTAAAACATTATGGAAGGGGGTTAAATGATAAAATATCAACCACTTGAAGCTTTTTTTTTTACCTCTCAAATATTGCAATGTAAGATAGGATAATTCAAAGGTTAAGCCAAATATGAAGATTCCGGCAAAACAAAAAAAAAATAATCAAAGATTACTTGAGGTTTGCGATATAAAAAACAAACTATGTTTCTTTTACAATTTAGAAAAGCTACAAACGGCCAAGGAAAATTGAAACACGTTGACATTGAATTTATTCCTTTGTTAGATATTAAACATACGCGAAAATGAACGTAAATAGTGTATTTATAAGATTAGTGTGTACAAGTCTAAAGGCGCTGGGTACTTAAGTGTTTATTTCTTTTTTCCTCTGACAGGGCATAAGGAGGTTTGTACATAAAGTGATGAAATGTGTACTGAAAGTTATATACTTACAGTGTTTTTAAGACGATCGGATTTCGAATTAATATATACCCATACATTTTTCTTGTAAAGTAAAATAAAAATAACAATCTAAGAAAAAATATCAATACTTTTATTTAACGAAGAAAAGTACAGGAAAAGATAAACCAGCATACTTTTACTTTGTACCTGATAATATCGTTACATGTAGTCGTAAACCAAATTGTAAAATTATGATTAAAAATGAAATAAACATCGTTTTACAGTAGCTGTGTGATGTTTCTCATGCCTCAGTGTTGTCAAAATTGTCGTTCTCCGAATTTCCTGATGAAATAAGATCTTCTGTTTCAGACATACCATGACTCAAATTAATCGTGTACATTTTTGGAACGTGGATACATTATATGAACGATTGAATCTCTGAGAAAATATTTGTATATTATACTCTTTTATATATACATGTATGAATAGTTTGATATTCGTTTATTATATTTTTTGATCATTTTTTCGCATAATAATGTTTCTTTATGGCAAAACAAATAAATGCTGATAACAAATGTATGATTTCGATACCGATAACTAGGATTAATATTCCCTGAACTAAATCTGCCTAAGTTTAAACATTTTATAAAAAATAAATCACAGCTGTAAACTTAAATTGTCGATGTATTAGAAGACACACATGTATGAATGGAGACGTGTTTTCAATGTTTAAGTTACTTTTAAAATACTTTCACTGCACGAAAAACCACCTTTTGTATATCCAAAAGGTAAACAAAAGGCCACATTTCATTCACCTTTTAACACCTTTCATGCTCCTTTAATTTTTCTATGAAAGGTACAAAAGATCAAATTTTGATCAGCTTTTGGATACAAAAAAGACATCCAAATGGCCCACTTTTATACACCTTTTTTGCATTAAAATACAATATTTTATCCATCTTTTTGAGAAAAATGCTGTCTTTTTTCACCTTTTCATATTACAAAATTTGATCTTTTCTGTAACTTTTTTATTAAAAATATCTACTTTTTTATACCTTTCAGATTTTGATAGATCTACTTTCATAAACCTTTTCAATCTAAAAGCTCATTCTTTTGCAACTTTTACAGATCTTTTGATTTAACAAAATTTCAACTTTTATGCCGCTATTTTATGTCAACAAAACCTGTTTAACCCCTACATTTCCACTTTAACATGGTGTTCAAAGCAAAGAATCAATGCTTTTAAATATCTTTTCCCATGTAAAAATAAAACAAAACATTCAGGCAACATTTTTCATCAGTTTAATGGTATAAAAAAAAATACTGTGATCCATCAGCTTGATTAAGGATACACATAAATTTAAGTATCAAATATTAAATAATCTCATTTTAAATTTTCATACAAAAAAACAGAGAAACAAAATAATAATAAAAAAAATGAAATAAAGCATTGAACTATCAAGTGTGGGACATTGATGGAATATTGTAACTAAAATTTAGTACGCTGATGCCTTTGTCCTAATCAGATTTATAAATTAATGATGCTTTATAGAAGGCATATTATTGGGTTACATATACTGCCTAAAAATCAAGCAAATTTCAATAATCCAGACTGCATGTATAAAAAGGTGATTTCTCCCTATAAATTTCATTCAGTTGTATTAATTGTCTTCATAAACTTTGTTTGTTTCATACTGTCAGTGTTACAATAATAATGATAGTATTTTAAAAATATATATAATAACACTTGTTTAGAACTAAAGCGGACATTGCAAATTCATGGATATATCAAAGTTTTCTTAAATCCCCAACTGTATAAATTTTAGGAATTCCTTATACGGATATACAACAAATTATGGATATAGCGAAATAATTTTACAGCTACTGTTGTCCTATTGACTTTGTTATAACCAAGTTTTACTGTATAATTATTTACATATAATCATCCGAATTAAACAAATAAATAAAGATCTTGTTAATTTAACCAAATTAACAAATGGATCAAGATTTTGTGAAAAATTATTTAAATTCGGAAAAAATAAAAAAGAAAAGAAAGAAAATTCTTTTACATTACAGTAAATTTTCAGTTTAAAAATGTACATTTAGTAAATAAATGATGTGTATACATACATGTAAGGTTTCTTTAACAGCAGAATAATGTAAAAGAGTAGTAGATGTAGTCATGTATTAGGATGGATTTTTCACTCAAAAATGCCAACAGAAATAAACAGATCAAATGATACCGTATAAGTGGAAATTTTAGCGAGATGCAAATTTAGCGATTCGTCCTTAAAAAAGGATAATTTATTTTTAGCGAGGTGTTATTTTAGCGATTTTAAAATGCATATTTAAGAAGCTATTACAAATAAAACGCAATTAATTTTTAGCGATATTCAATTTAAGCGATCTTGGCACCCTCGCTAATAATGCCAAAATTAAATCCTCGCTAAAATTTCCACTTATACGGTATGCTTTTCTTATTTTTAAATTTTCTTATTTTCTAATTTAATCTTTTTTTAGCATCCACAAACATTCCTCTGGAATAGTAGGGGGCTCCTTTATGTGACTACTTCCAACGTTTGCTCTTCACGGAGCAGGTCTCAAGATATACATTGTCCAAGGTACTCTTGACCCTGGCAAAGGTGTCACTCTGCCAAGATGGGGGATGAGTAACAAACCCCTCCTCACACTCCTCATCACTGGACGTGTATTCCACCTTCAATATTTAAAATATTTGCTCTGCTCGGTTTGCCAACCCTTGTTTTTCTGTTTTTTTGGACAGGAAATATCTTCGTAGACCACCTTGATAATAGAAAATAATTATTCCTTAATACATGTAAAAAAAATAATAAATCATGTATATATAATTTAGGTATGTCAAATCGGTCAATTTGTCCGATCGAGTACCCGGGTACTCGGTAAAAGTCTAAATAAATATGAACAAGTAAATTGATGAATGTTAAACATCCCAGCTAACACAAAAACATTTTAAAAATGTTTTTAAAACATTTTCAAAATGTTGCGAAAACATTTTTAAAAAATGTTTTAATCACGTGATTTTGTATGGTTTTTTAAACGTTTTTAAAACATTTTAGTGAAATATTTCAGCAAAATGTTGTCAGAACATTTTCTCAAAATGTTGCAAAAACATTTTCAATAATGTTTAAATCACGTGAATTTGTATGGTTTTTTAAACGTTTTTAAAACATTTTAGTGAAATATTTCAGCAAAATGTTGTCAGAACATTTTCTTAAAATGTTGCAAAAACATTTTCAATAATGTTTTAATCACGTGAATTTGTATGGTTTTTTAAACGTTTTTAAAACATTTTAGTGAAATATTTCAGCAAATGTTTCCGGAACATTTTCTTAAAATGTTACAAAAACATTTTTCAACAATGTTTTAATCACGTGATTTTGTATGGTTTTTTAAATGTTTTTAAAACATTTTACAAAATATTTCAACAAATGTTATCATAACATTGTTTTTAAATGTAACAAAAACATTTTCAAAAATGTTTTATTCACGTTTAATTTGTTTGGTTTTTAAAACGTTTTCAAAACATTCAAGTCGAGGTTACAAAAGTATTTCCTGAATTTTTACTTTTTCTCATTAAATAATGATATATTTATATTTTAAAAGAAATAAACACAAATTATATTTAATTTTTGAACCTTTAATACAAACCCATATTCAATATGTTAATCACATTTAAATTCCATTCTCGGTACAAGTTTTAATTTATTTTCTTTCAAGTCACCGGGTTTTTAAAGGTTGAAAACGGCGTCTAATCCATTCACTGAATTTTAAAAGAACAGAATCACAGAAATCCTATGTTCACTGTATAGGTCGAACAGAGTGGCGGATCTATAAGACTTAGTTAGAATCACATACACTGAAAAGGCTGATAAGGAATCTGCCCCTCGGAAAGAATAGCACAACCTGTAAAGATAAGGAAAATTGTGTTTGTATCAGCGTTCTACATCTAATGTATCTTAAGATGATAATTGAAAATATACAAAAAATATTTTAAATAATTATATCAAATTTAAGTTCTTTCCTCACTTGCATCGAAAAAAGCAGAAAAATAATTACTATGACAATATTATTGAGGAGTAATAGTATTTACGTACACCTTTGCCTTCACCAAAGGCGGGTCTTTTGAATGTGGGAATTTGAAAATACGGATGATGCAATCAACACCATGCTGTCAAGAAATTTCATTTTTAAATCAACATATTGTTTAATGATTTTAAAACATTTCACAAAGACAACGAATACTTGAATCAAGGATATAATTGTGTTGCCTTAAGAATGAAATATTCAAATCAAATACATGTGTATAACCTTAACGCTTTGCCATTGCTTAATGCTACATACATTTGTACAAAGTTATTGATCATGCACTGGTAGTATAAAAGTCATTTTTAAATGATCTTTTAAAGTCTACGATAAAGGAATAATTCTTACCATTCAAAGTTAATAAATCCCGAGATTATTACTGTGGTTTTATGGTGCAAAGTCTTCTCATTCAAATCGGCACGGAGTAAGCGCGCACATCTTGTTTACCAGAATTCAAAATTTGGCCTAGATAAACTGCAAACCACTATACTCTGTAACGCGCTGCCCGGCAGGAAAATTGCATAATAGGTTATCATGACACTGAAACTGACCAGTGTGCCAATCCCTATCTAATGCCTCAGAGTAAAATCCCGGGAGTGGATCACAGATGAAGAACAATTTTTTTTAAAAAGACATTAAGAGTTTTATCAAATGCTTACGATTTTATACATTTATTTATATTTTAAATTTTGTGTTTGTCTATCCTTTCATTTATTGATTTTTTGATTTTGTTTTAAATAAAGGACTTTATATATGTCTGTTTAATCAATAAGCCAATTAACTAGAAATCATTATAAAATACCGGAAAAAATCTTTCAATTAAAAAATTACTACAATTCCTCATTTCAACACTATTCTTTCTATATATTTTCTTTTTTTTCATAAACTAAATTTTAGGAAAATCGCAATCATACATTATTTGAATGTTTTAAGAACATTTTGAAAATAACATTTTAAAAATGTTGCATCAATGAAAAAAGAAGTCTTTAAAAAAGGAAAACACATTAAATTGAATGTTCTAAAATTATTCCCACAACATACTCTTAAAGTTAATAAATGAATTAAATTGTGCCACAATTACATAAATGTTTCAGAAACATTTTGAAAATGTTTCCAAAAAATGTTACAAAAACTATAATTAAAATGTTTCAATTTTAGTGAAAATAATTATTTTAGTTAATGTTTTAAATAAACATTTTCACTGCCTAGGCCGAAAAATATCCGGAATTTAATGTTTATAACTAACAGCGATACTAAGAATGTAACTGTTTTAAAAATGTGTTAAGAATGTTTCATTTCATGTTTTAAGAACGTTTTTAAAACGTTTTATAAGATCTTTAATATTTGGAAGCTATACATACCCTTAGATTAATTTTAAGAAAAATGTTCTTTAAATGAATTAAGAATGTTTCAAAAACATTTTGGCAACGTTCCTTCTAAATGTTTCAGAAACACATTCATGCAATGTTTCAGATTTATGGAAAAGGAATGTTTCATTTTATGTTTTTAGAACGTTTTTAAAACGTAATATAAAAATCTTTGATATTTGAAAGCTAAACATACCTTTTGAAACATTTTTAAAACGTTTCAAAAATATTTTAGAAAAATGTTCCAAAAGGATTTAATCATAAGCTTCTTGAAAACATTTTAAAAATGTTTTTAAATGTTATAAAGAGAAGAGGAAATGTTTTAAAAATGTTTTTAAAATGTTTAGGCTGAAATGTTTCGAAAAAACCTTTTTACAACACCAATAAAATGTTTTGAAAATGTTTTGTGCTACCTGGGATTGTAAACACTTGTAGAAATAAAACCACATGCTCTTATAGGAGGTTTACACGTAAATGCATTTCTGTTGTAACAATGGTTAGAACTTCGTACCCGATTTTTAATACATTTAATTTAGTTTAATTTAATACAACATTTATTTAAGTTCCATTTATTTATCAGATTAACACAAGAAATAAAATCGTAAGTGGTTCATGGTGTTTTTGTTTAAAAAAAAAATAATCTACTCCATAATTGTAATGTAACTCTTTGTTGCATTTGACGTCCAGGTACATTGTATATATCAGTCGTACAGTTTGACTTGAACTTGACCAAGTTCTAACAGAGCCGATTTACGATTTTCGTATACTTTTCGATCCTATAGATCTAGATTTTATAGTATCACGGGACGGTATTTTGTAGTTTGGTGCAATGATGGACATCATTTTTTTAAGCCTTTGCCGTCAACTATTTGTACATGTATTGGCATGTAATGAAACACAACCATATCAACAGTCGCGCGTGTAATATCATCTGTATCTATTCCCGAGAAATTACGGCTTCTCGGAGAATTGACAAAATTATCTAATTTATTTAATCATAACAGACCTTAAAAGATGTTCAGTGAAAACAAATGATTAAAGAAAATCAAAAAATAAGGGTAGAAGACAGCCGAAGGTGAGAAAAGCCAGGTTGATGCACTTCATGGTGTTACCGTAGCTACAGCGTCCTAAAAACGAAAGTAGATTAAATCAGAAATATTCGGAACTCATCGCACTGCATGTTCCGAAAGTTCTGCATTCCACGTTGTTTTCGGACTTTTCACATTTTGGAAAACAAAAGGTGAAGTTATGTTAGAAAAAGGTGAAACAGTTCGAAGACCATTTTAATTATTAGCTAATAGCTAAAGATGATTCCCTCTGATCATTTGTTGTGAACATATACGATTTCGAAACTATTCAGCTAACATTCAACTCGAGAATCCTCTATCACTGTGTATAAGCTGTCTACACAACTTCGATGCATCATTGCGCCATGGTTCATTGTAAAAACAAAATACAGACGTTTCTAGGCCCAGTGAATCATATATTTGTGAGCGAAGTAAATGTTCTACAGCTGTACATTTTAGAAAAATAAAACATTTATAATGTGAAGACGTTCAACAGTCCAAATTACCTGACACTCTCGTGCACCATTTTCCTCCTCCAAAGATTCAAAGATGGGTGGCGGATATGAAAACCGGCGCCTTTTTGGTTTGGAGACGTACTCGTTTCCCTGTTTTGAGGTAGAGGGTTTTTCAGATTGTTTGTTTTCACTTTTAGATCCATCATCACTATAAATTCAATGCTATCGGAATCGAAACATTGACTCATACTAATGTTTATTATATCTTGTCCATGACAAAACATTCAAACGATTGGAAATCCCGCGCGGCAAAGTAAACCGGAAATTTAATTAGGCATCTATGTATCTTGCAGGAACTCCTGAAACCCCATCCCAAGGTATGACATCACCCATCCCATGTGCTTTGCAAGTGGAATATTTTGGTCAGGGAACAAAGGTAATCTAAGATTTTGATTAAGCATGAAAGCTTAGTGTAATTGTTTTAAAAAGTTATTTTTCTAGACTTAAATTTAAAATCTAAAACAATTTTAACCTGGATCAAAATATAAATAATCTGATTGATTTTGTATCACTTTTGTACATGCATGTATGCATACATCCATTTTGAAGCTTCAAGGCAGCAGAAAAGCCAGAAATAGTCCTTCGCAAGGGAATAACAAAAAGATGTATATGATTTATTATAGGGTCATTGCATATTTCTGTTATTGTATGTCTATTTGTTGGAATATCAGGACTCACAGTGGCTGTAGGTCTTGGTAGGCTAGCTCAGTAAATGGAGCATTTGACAAGTTATACAGGGGTGTAAATTGATGATCCAGTAATAAATTATATATGTTTTCCTTCTACACCTATAAATGCTAAAAAAATGTATTCAGTGACAGAAGTGAGTCATAGACTTTGTTAATTTCAGCTGTACACATACATTGCAATTAGAATAGATTATATTATATCCACATGTTTATTTTTTTGTGAAGCACATAAACATATAAAAAATTATTTTTATAGGGTAATTTGGGCAAACACGGAATTGAAGCAAGGAAGAAATACTGCCATAGGAAACGTGATGAAAACAGAGAAAAAAGAAAACAGCTGAGAAAAGCAAGTACAAAAAAACACGTCTTTGCACTGCATCATCATGTCTCACAACACTACATTACATTCTTCATCAACTGAACCATGATCACCAACACCATCAGAAACCACATCTACTGCAAGGAAAAATTAAAAAAACAAAACTTAATAACATTCACATCCAATCCTCTCTATGTCTGCTTCAAGGAATACACCATGCTAAAAAAAGAGTGAATGGTATATATATGTATATATAAACAATATTTTTAAATTAAAAAGACTTATCTATGATGTATTACAATAATGTCTTAAATAAAGGGATTTACATGCAGTAATGGAATCCTCATGCCAGTTTGCCATGGAGAGGTGTTTTCAGTTGAAATGATCCTCTTGCCGGGCAGATATGGAGAGGTGACCAAGACACAGATTTTTTTGTTAAAGTACTTAAAGTATCTAATATGATATATAAATAAAAATGTCTTAAATATAGGGATTTACATGCAGTGATGGAATCCTCGTGCCAGTTTGCCATGGAGAGGTGTTTTCAGTTGAAATGATCCTCTAGCCGGGCAGATATGGAGAGGTGACCAAAAAAAAATTATTTGTTAAAAAATTACTTTTTATAATGTGAACACTCATTAATAACTACTTTGTAAATCAACATCCTCTCGCCAGTTTGCTGTGAAGAGGTGTTTTCAGTTTAAATAATTCTCTAGCTAGGAAGTTTTGGAGAGGTGAATAACAGTATTTAACTAAACATGCTGTCAGAGTTTCTTTAATTTACCTTTATTATATCATATCCATTTATGAACTTGAAGTAGAATCCTAACTCTGTATTAAAATATATTGACTGAAATATTCTTAATTTGTCATGGTTATATAAAAATATTTTGTTTCAAGTCACTATGAGTAATTAAATTCTTATTTCAATTTTGTCTTACAGAAAATGGTATACCCAGTAACACCTTGGAATGCAGATGAAGAGCTTTTGTCGTGACAATCTTTCAAAATTATACCAGCAGAAATATTTGTCTTGTTTGCATATTTTTTAATGCTAAGATTCATTATATCTAAAAGAGAAATATGTGTAAAATGTATTTAACACTGCTTTAAGCAAAAGTGAGTTGTAAAGTTTAAAGTGCTTTTGTGTCCATTAAGCTTTCTATGTTTTAATGATAACATGATGTAAATATCTTACAGTATACCTTGATTTTATCTATAAATTTGTCATTTGACAAAAAAGTAACAATTTTTTTTTATTCAATTAAAAAAGTTTATTTATGATTCTTTGATATGGAAAGTAATTAATTTTTAAAAAAAAGAAAAGATGTACATGTACATTTAACTTTTCAGTGAAAAAAGGTGAATGGTGAACTTTTATTATTTCAAAAGATTAAAAAAGATGAACTTTAACAATTGTAAAAGATGGAAAGATGATATATAATCAACTTTTCAGAGAAAAAGGTGAATGATCAACTTTTAATATTAC
Source organism: Saccostrea glomerata (assembly GCA_003671525.1). Classification (NCBI taxonomy): domain Eukaryota; kingdom Metazoa; phylum Mollusca; class Bivalvia; order Ostreida; family Ostreidae; genus Saccostrea; species Saccostrea glomerata. Next base: position 17,345 of record PRKT01001740.1, on the reverse strand, counting down.
AGAAGATAAAAAAAGACGAAATTTTGTTCACCTTACCAAAATTTAAAGGTGAAAGTCAACCTTTTGATGTGAAAAAGGTGATGAAAGATAAAGGTTCATCTTTTGTAAACATTCTGTAAACTATTAAATATTATAAAAGGTGACTTTTCGTGCAGTGTTTATATAAGATAATTCAATAAAAGTAATATTCAAGTGAACTTAAATTGGAATTATACCAACTTGAAGTTAGAGTTTTTCAGCCTGTCGAGGTATATAACACTTTTTTTTCGAGACACTCGTCGTCTATAAGAAAGGATAGGAACATAAATGACTACTTTTATCCCCACTGTGTCTGGAGAAACATCCCAAAATGAATTAAAGAAGAAGTCGACTTAGAAATGTATGTATTGAATTTTTGAATGATCAACAATCGAATAACATAAATTTACATATATTTGTTTTTGGTGTATAGAAACGTGAATGGACATTACTGTTGATAGTTAAATTCAAGATTTTGTCAAATTGTTTTACAAGCTTAGTGAATACAAACCTAAAACCACTTAAACAATGACACACGTTTTTTTTTTCGCATTAGTACTTTTCAGTTGACAACAATTTCCATACAAAGTTAATGTTCAAAGATCTTAAAACCGCCTTTCAAACTTTTATCTTTAGACATGCTAATTTTAAATTAGAAACGTTATACAGTATATAAGGTGGTAAACCGATTAATGAAATTTGTAGCAAAATCTAACTTTACATGATGCATATCTTAACAATGTCACTTGAATAAACTCAGATATTAATGAGTTTTCTTTTAAATATCAGTTATAAATTGTGATAGCTGAGCATACTTTTACATTATTTACTTTAGATATTCCAAGTGCATGTATAAACCATACTACAATTTCTAAAGGTCCCTTTTAAACAGGCAAGATTACACACACACAAAAAAATAATTATATAACTTCAGTTATAAATAGGTTTCGAAGTTGAGAGCAATCGATAGAAAGGTCATAGTTAAAGCATGTGTTATCATGAGCTAATTTTTTTTAAGTACTGCCACCTGGTCAATTCAATATTCACTACATGACAGAAAATCTTATTGTCTAATTATAAAAACAAATTTTCTGAGCATAACGAACATATAATTACGTTTTACATACTGTACAGGGGTACCATATAGCTCGAAAATGAACAAAACAGTACATATTCATTCATTCTCATTTACCATCTAAATAATGTTAAGAAAATTTCACATTTGCATAGATAGAACAGAACCTATCTTATTCCTCAGGTAATTTCTAAGATAGGAATGGTGATTTGAAAATAATTTGCTTAAATGTAAATGGTATATTGTTTACATGATCCACATGGTTATATCTTTATGTTCTTTAGATGACGTCTTGTATACCCAAAAACTTCAAACTGGTACCCTTGTATTGACAAACAGAGTTAGATTTAAGATTTAAGAAGAAAAACACAATCAGCGAAATTAGTTTACATTGAACATAAGGATATAAAGGATTGTAATCACTATGATCATTCTTAAATGTCTGCTGACACGATAAGGCAAATGATAAACTGACACGGAGCTTCAAACACACTGAGTTGGTATCGTACAGGGTAATCATCAAGTCACATAGTATATACGTATATATTAATTTGAAGAATATGTAGTAAATGTATGTCTTCAAGTATAAGAATATTTATTTATGACGTTTGCTAGGCACGAACAATCAAAAAACCTAGCGAAATAATATGAACTGAATAGAATTTCTCCTACCAAGACTTTCATAGGAATAAACAAATATGACCTATAAACTAGATATATAATCTATGATATCCTCCAAACCACTTGTGTGATCTATTTTTTTTATGAAATTCACACTAAATACATTCCGTTGATATTAAAAACGGAAATGTTACCTCTTGAAAATGTATATTAGAACATCTGGTGCAAAATAACTAAAGATATTATGCATACTTCGCTTATTCATTTTTTTTCTCGAACAAATTTATGGAAATTTTACTCGTCACTATTTTTTTGCTCGCAAATATCATCATGCACACACGCATAATCCCCGAAAAGGACAGAGAAAAAAGAGGAAGAAAGCTAGAAAGAAAATAGAATGAGAAAAACAACAGATGTTTGGGGTATTCCTTTAATTATGACAAAGAGGAGAATAGTGAAAATATATTTAAGTCGAAAATGCCTATCTTAGCAACGGTTTTCATTCAATAAAGACTCTCAAAAAGAGCAATGTACCAGTCGTACTTATCAGTATTAAATGACCAAAATGTATATATTTGTATTATATTAAAGTTAATGTATTATATTAAAGTTAATGTAAGTCTTCTTTTCCATGATCAAGGTCTAAGCGGAAGAATTTGAATCCATATTTATACAATCATCATACACGGGATTAATTGGAAAACTATTCTCTGGAACTGCATCGGAGCCTTCCTGATTAAGGTTAATACTGTACAGCTTGTTTGAACGTTCGTATGTTATGTTGACATTTGATATTCCTGTGAAAACATTTGCAACATCTATTCTTTCATAAGAGTTTTCAGAAATTTGTCTCCTCTGCATCTCTTGATATTCATTCGTAAATCTTTTCTCCCAGATCTTGGTGTAGTATAATTTTGTGAAGAAGAAGGATACAACACCTGTTAAGATTAACAAACCTACCAAACACGAAACAATGAGGATAAAACCGTTGGTTGGGAAGCTGATGCATGTACCACAGACATTATCATTTAGAACCTCACTGAAGTTATTTGAAAAATTTGTAGCGATGCTGGATGTGTCCGATGATATCATGTCTGTAGATTATAAAAAAAAAATATAGCTATAAAGTGATGATATGGATGCTGATGACAGTTAATGCCTTACACAATTAAGGTTCACCATACAAAGGAATGTATACTGCGCATGCATTTTATAAACAAATGTCCTAGGTCTATTTTTGAAAGTTTTAATGTTTATTAAACAATGACAACAGATACAAATTGGGGCCCAGATCCTAGTTCATGTCAAAAAAAAAGAAAGAAATGCAAACCACACAATTGTTTTTGCAAGCATAATGTACGTGATCAGTAAAAATATAAACCGTGGCTGCAGTTTTTGAATAAAGGTAAGGGTCTTTTTCACTAGCCGCCACGTTATTTCCCGTACTAATAACAAAAGAATGTTTCGATTTATGCCTGTTTAAATACTCATATAACATGAGATTTAGAATATAAAATATTGTTATAATTAATTTGGACTTTGTTGTGTGTTTCGTAGTCCGAAATATCTTATATGTTCGCAATTTTGATATTCTAGGTGCCAGGAAAATTTCAGAACCGGTTCCATTGTGGAAACTGGGATTTCGCCGCCTTCACTTAGAGGCGAAAATCTCGGGTTGATTTCGATACTTGCGAACCAAATTAATTGTTGAATTCACAACACATAAATGAAACCATGCCTTAAGTACTGACAAAGAGGGTTATAATAGTTTGTTTACAAAATATTCGGTCCAGAAATTACATTTTTTTTTTTAGACCTTTGAGTCTTATTCTCATTTCGGTCCTTTTAAGATCCTGGAAAACTTGTATCGAAATATGGAATTATATTTTCTTTTAACTGATATTGTTGAACGATATAAGCATTGTACTATTGAGATATTGTAAGTTCGACACGAAAATGAACACTGGTTGGAGACGGTGAAATTTCCAGTTTTCGTACGTGCACCAGTTCTGACGTTTCCCTGGAACGTTGAATATCAAAATCGTGAAAATGATATTTCGAACTTAGTGTTTTTGTTGATTGTTGATTGTAGAGTCATCGCTCAAAAAATTAACACGTTTATCTTACTTGGAGGCGTTATAGAATTTATAACCAAACAAAGTTTGCTCGAGAAATAAAGAAAGTAGTATGTTCAAATCTGTAATGTTATTTAACATTCATGGAGTAATATGACTCTGGTGTTCAGAATGACTCGATTTTAAAAAAATATTATTTAATTCATCTATTTTATTATTACATGTACCTTTTAAGACATAAAATAAGGAGATACATCTTATATCAACATGCTCATTATACATGTAGAGGATAATTGACGTCATGTCTTTTTTATCCAACAATTTGCATTTAATGAATAAACTTTGCAATGCATTAATAAACTTATATATAGATTATTATAATTTATGAAATTGTACATGAAAAAGAGTTCATACTGACTTGAGATGTTTTCCATCTTCATTTCTGAACAACCAGCTGAAGGTTTGCATTCATATTCAGAACATTTGCAGACATTTAAACATCCTTGTCCATAATAGGGATAGAGACAGGCAAAGGAACACTGGAACCCCACAAACCCTGGCTGACATGCTATGATAATAATATTTCAAATGTTGCATATTCAGATCTTAATACATAAAACACAGTCATGCTTTTGATTGTTTCAAATAATTAATGCAAAATTAATTTAATTAAATGCTGTATTAACCATTACATTATAAGAATTGATTTCTTTAAGTAATGCATATAGAAAAGTAATGCATATACAATAGGCTTTTTTATATATTCAAATAATATTTTAATCGAATTATTGTAATATGCTGAAATAGCAATATTGAGTTTATTGCAAGGATCTTTCATAATCTTTTTTTTTTTATTAAACAATTACATAATTAAAAAAATATAATATATTACCGACGCATCTATTTAATGAAGCATTCCAAGTTGTACCAGAACAACAACCGTACTTCCTATCAAAAAGAGAAAAACTTGAATAAGAACAAAAATCTATTTGACAGGAAAAGACAAACAATATTGATATGAATCGTGGACACTTAATTTCGAGATTTAGTCACTTTATAGATTTTAAAATACTATTGAATATCAATGTCAAAATTATTTTAGATTTGATGAACTGTTCACTAATTATAAAGAATTAAGCCGACACTATATATCATCAACAGAGGTACGTGTACATGCACTGTGAGAACTGCATTTTCTTTCCCTTAATCAAATACATAGAGTAAGAATAAAACAGGTAAGGGTTGTTAATAAATAACAAAATCGGCAAAACACGCAAAGACTTGTAATTCATTTTGTGTACATACTAAATGAAATTTATTGCACAACTAATAATTGAAGGTGATCATCAATTACATAAACTCCAAAAACGAAATGCAAAGAAGAACATTTCTGCATCCAACAGCCAATTTAAATTACGTCAACATATAAAAAAGTTTGTAAATATACAAGATAATCAATATTGTGTGGCCAATCTTAAATTGTCATATTGATATGGATGCATTATCAGGTAGTGTACAATCAAATTTGTTCAAATGCAGGTCCCTTGAGGAGAGGTTGAGCCACAATGGGAGATGTAATGTTTTACATGATAAGAAAAACAGCTCCCAAAGACTTATTGTATCACTGAGTACGTTTTATGCAACAAATTGATACAAAAATAGACCAAAAGGCTAGTTTTCATAAAAAAGATTTTCCCTCTAAGATATAAAAGCACTCGTAATCATAGAATGTTTGTAGATATAAAATTTACACGAATCATATCTTTAAATAAATTGAAAATTTCATTTCAGCACAATTATTAGCATTTAGCTTTTTGACATAATCTACATGTATCAAGCACTTTGGGGCCAGAAATACGAGAACTACTACTTGTCAATTGTTTTTGGTATGATTATCAGTTACATGTACATGCATGTGCAGAGTCCACATTCCTCAATTTCCTCAATCAATTTCTATTAGATTTATATAAATTGAAAATGGGGAAAGGAAGTAACAAATGCATATACAATGTTCATGACTGCAAAAATAATTGCACGATTTGGCGCATCTTTGTCTCATACGTGACGTAAATACCAACGTTTTCGATGAACACTTTTGTTTTTAGCTGTCCTATAATGCAAAGGTGAATTATATTTAAATTATTATTAACTATTTCAAAATATGTATTAAAAAATGATGATTTTAAGATGATTTAAACTTCATCATCCTAAAGTTTAGAGAAATATTAATTAAAACAAAAAACTAGCTTGGGGAATTAGAATAAACAACGTACATGTAAGTTTCGTAGAATAGTATAACTATATTTATCAACTATTTCAATTTCATTTTGACAGATGGTACTTTTTACCAGTACATTGTCTGAGTAGCTGATTTTGTCAAAAGTTTAAAGTAAATAAGGATCGAGGTGCAATAATAATTCTGATTTAAAACATAAGTTTATAACTTATCTTTCCGTATAAAAATGACAATGTAGGTGAAAAAAGATCGAAACTTACGAATTGTCTGTGCATGGTCCTTTCTGAGAATTTACTTTAAAACTACAAAGTATTGCTTGAATAATCAGTACATGTAACCAATACGTTTTGATTCCATTTGCTTCCATTTGTTTAAACAAACAACATTATGCCATCCGGCATCTAATACACCAAATTAGACATGAGCATAAATTCTTCGGGAAATTCATTACAGCATGTTCATAGTATAAATACGTATGAAACAGGAAAAAAAAGATATCAATCTATTGACATATCCTTCAAAATTATTAAATTTATAATAAGCATGCAACACAATATTTCAAAATCGTGCTTATATGTACAAGTAATGGATATCCGTGCCATATGTATTTCATTTCTATATTCTTGCAACTGTATTAAAATATTTCTTTCGATTTTTTTAAAGGAAAATAAGAAGAAGAGGTGCTATATGCTTCTTAGAGAACAGCATTGTAGTAAGCTTATTTTCTGTCAATTTAAAGGTTTTTAAGATATTAAATTGACAAAATATGATAATCGAAAATGACTGTGACTTTTGCACGTGTGACCTTAAAACAGCTACTCTCGGAGTGGAACATGTAGTGAACACATTTTTTTTTTTCATACGGAAAACGATTAATGACACATCACACAATTTTCAAAGCTTCAAAAGATATTCAAAGATAGAATAAAATACATTCAAGTACTGATAAAATTTATGTCAGACTAGATTTTTTTCGTTTAATTCTACAACATCTGTGAAATATGCTAACCTTTTTTGCAAGTTTGCAAGGGAAAGGGGGCAGTTGACGTATATCTCTGCATGTTAGACTCTTTTGTCCGATATGTTAAATTTATATAATTGTTGTTGGATGTTACGAATTACGGATGAAGCGAAGTAATTTTAGAGGTCCCAGACACTTCGTTATAACTGAGTTTTACTGTATGTCGCCGGTGTGACGCAGAGACGTGTTAAAAGCGTCTGCTCTAGAACTAGAGTTGCAAAGTAAAGAATCGATCCTTACGTCGCGTGTTCGAATTCTACTTTGGGACTCCATTTTGCAGTAAGTACTGGCATGAAAAAGATCCCTCCCTGCTCAATGGCCCTAAGTGCTGAGTATAGGACAAAATTTGCAGCTCTCCACTCTAGTGGTTGCAACTCCATATGAGTGAAAAATTCATAAGAGGACCATTCAATAATAAACAATCATTCAACCTTTTTATATATACAAGAACAAAATAATTTTTGGACTGTCAAAAGTACAGACGTTTTTAACATTTCACTTAAGATTGAAAAAGAATATAATTTGATGATTCAGAAAAAAAAAATGCTAAGTAGGGATCCTTCAACAAGAGATTAAAAAAGTGAACTATAATGTTTTTATTGGAACTATTCTTAGGTGCTGTTTGTAGGTTTTTAATCACAATAGAAGACTCCATAGCACACAACTAGTAAAACAGTGTCTAGAAAAAAAGTCTACAAAACATAAAACTGCTTTTTTTATGTCAGGACAATGCATAGGAAATTCTTCAGCAACGTATTTCAACTCGCCAAACATTTCCCCAAAATCTTCCAGAACAATTTAATACTACATTGCAAGGGGGATGACTATGGATACCACATATGCATAGTCAGCATGGAAAGAATTATATATCTGTTATTTCCTTTTGGGTTGTCATTTTTAGCATTAAAAGTCATTGTTAAAAGATGAATTATAATCTCAATGGAATTTTAAATATGAAAATACAGATATGTTGATATTGGTCTGTTTAATTATAGATACATTTATTCAAAACTTTGAGAGTTTCAATAATCACAACGAATATTTCCTAGAATTGAGTTTTAGTATATGAATAAAATCAAGAACATACTCAAAAAATAAGTTAGTTTTTCCTTTCTAGAGCGCATGCAGTGAATGTTTCTTTTTTAATCCTTCTTTGTCCAGCTTATAAAAACGTTATGTGTGTACTTAGAAAATCCTCTATTTCATCATTTCAAATCCAAATCAAATTTATCTTGCACTCAGTCTCCGATGATTATGGTGCATGGAGCATGGACAAGATTCACGGTAATCATATTTAAACTCGTCGCTAGATATTATTATGTACATTTGTGCTCATATTATGTTCATATGGCTCACCATAATTTAAAAACGAAAGTATATTTATTTTTGCACACACGTCATATTTTTTGAGGTATGTAAATGCAGCCATTTTACTTTTCTTGATTTATTTCTTTAATCTGACACAAAGAAGCCTGTAGTGTACATAAGAAAAACTCTGGTTTCATTTATGCTGCAACTAGATGTGGGGAAACCAGTATTTCTAGAGTTTAAGGCTTATGTTTTGTGGGAAATAGGTCGACAGCTCCGCCCCACCCATTAACATACGTGCTCTTATGCAATTTACTAGTTCACGTTGAAAAAATAAACTAGTTTACATCTAGTTAACATCTAGTAGCTATAGGTTACAACACATTTATTCTTAATCTAACATTGAACTTTACACATATAACTTCCAGACAAAAACATCAGAGTTTTTTTTAGAGTTTTAGATTTTTAATGAGTTAAAAACCCTATCCTCAAAACGACAGAACCAGTCTCAAGAGTTGGAAGAAAGGTACAAATATATGTACATGTACCAATCAACTCGGTGTAACTGATGTGCTTTGAGAGTGAGGTTCAACGTCCTGGACAAAACTCAACTCGGTGTAGCAGCAGAGGAGGAGACCACTCATGAAGCCCTCGATATCCTAAGGTGGCAGAAGCATCTGTATAAAGATTTTAGTTCTTCCGATGTTATCTGAGACATGCTATGAAATAGATTGATTTCATTTCATTTGCTTAAAAACCCAGCCACATTTGTATGTTTCACTACATTGTTCAATTATTTAACATCGTCAGATCTTCCTGGGAAGATTATGCGGCTGGCGAAGTTCAAGTGGTCCAGTAGCTGCAGCAGTTCTCTCCTCGTTCATGACTTGCATGATTGAAATTTGTGAAGGAATTATGTTATTCTATGCAGTTTCTAATTTTGGAGGTCTGTCTGCTTTCATGAACTACCAGTCTAAAATGATGCCTAAGTTCTTTTAACATATGTTAGGTGCTTCAGTTTTATGCGGGGTCCTTGGTATATTGAGAGTTTGAAACATATGATATAACAAATTCACGTTTCAGGACGTTCAAACGTGATGAAATCATTTAATAGATGAAGAATATATTTGATTTCATAATTTTTTACAGGCTATCCAGCACACTGTTTGTAAGGACTGTCAAATATATTTGGACCTGATATGCAACTAAGTGATATTTTGTATAGTAATAATATTTTGATCTCCATTTAAAACAAAGCAAATACTACAGATTGGTAGAACTAGAGCAAGTTTAAAGGCATCGAAAATGTCTGTTTTGCACACAGTAGTATAATGGAAAAGTTCATATGTTAAAGCTTTAATATTTACAGGCGTTTTAAGGAGATCATCTGTTATCAGGGTCATGTTTTCTAGTCACTTTTCTCCCAACCTTAGTCTGGACACCGGACACATTCTTACGTAGGGAGTCTCCATGGTCCTTAGAAAGACGTTGTGCACAGGTGTATAACCAGAAATGTTTGTCGTTTGCCTTTGCTTTCCTTATGTTTTTCCATATTTATCATGGTCTTTGGTCGGTTATATCTGTGCATTGATGACGACTTCGGTTTTGAGATGGAGATGAAGTAATTATTGGAATTCTACTTCAGAGAGGTTTGGACAGAAAGCCGACATGTGTAAAGTTTATGAACATGTATTAAATATATTGGCTTGATCATTTTCTATTACCGTTATCAAAAGATTAAACTCTTTAACTGAGCAATCCACCTTAATATTATTGTATGTAAGGGCTGTGGCTACACTGGCAGAAAAACGACAATGGTCAACATTTTTTTTTTTTCATAAACGTTATGAACTTCCACTATGTAAGCCTGGTACCTGTCCAGTTCAACTTACCTAACAGGGTGTTTTTGACTCATTAGGCTCTTATATCTTTTAAATGCATTAATGAGTGAAGCTTTTGTCAGTTTTTTGGAGTCTAGGATATCCATATTTAACTATGTTTATTGTTATTCATTTTCTTCTGCCTCGTATTTTGGTACGAGCAATTCTGCTAGATATGCGTCTATTTATTCCAAAATTTTCTTTTTGAATTTTTTCCAACTATGTATAAATCAGCAATGCATTCAGATGATACACCAAATTCGGACTGAGGAAATCTATACTCTCTTGCAATTGTGCTAAGTCCAGTAAGGGTATCCTGAGCTGCTGGGCGAGTCTGGCTCCCCATTGCTGCATAAGCTATGCCCAGAGAATTTCCTTTATCTTTGTTCTTGCTTTCCGTCTTTTCCGACATAGTCTTAGCACGGTCTGTTATAAACTCAAAACAGTTAGCCGCATAGTGTTCTTCGTATTCAGCACGCTGTTTTTGCCTGATTGTTTACAGTGTCGGCCATATTTGAATTATCAATACGCATGGGGCTGATCCAAAATTCTTGGCGTTAAAGAAGGCTGTACGGTCACTTAGGTAATCTCGATATATGTAGAAGTTTCGATATTTGAGAGTTCTTCAGTCTGAGTCACATTGATGACTCTGTTGAAGAATGAATACACTCCTCTGGATGACTAATTCGGGAAGTGTCATTTTTCCGCCGAGCTCTCGCCGTGGGTGTTCTATTTGCATTTTCTAAGTACCAATTTCTGAGTATGGCTTTTCCAATATTGTCAGTGATGCGAATGTTTAATTTCAGAACTTCTTTTTGAAACTATATAGATGTCAAGTCATTTACATTTGCAGTGTCCCATCGATTAGACATATTTGGTAGTGGACGCTGGCGAAATCTCGAATTATCATCCACAATTGTGAGAAATCTGTCTCTGAATTCGAAACCAACATGACTGTTTATATATCACCAAAACACTATTTTTTGCACTTAAATGGTTCTATCATCTCACATAATTTATGGGGACACAAAACACATTTACCATTTGTCCGTGACTTCTATTTACAATCCATTATGCCACTGAAACTAGTTTGATGAATATCAGCCAAACATAATCTTTGAACAAATTAAATGTAACTATTAGAACCCTACCTGGAAGATGTTTAAGTTACGGAATTCTTTTCAACATAAACCTTGTTTAATATTTTTTTATGCCACCATGATCCCACCTCTGATGTTTTGGAGGTCCGTGTTTGTTCTGCTTCTATTCTGTATTGTTTTTAGCACATTGATATTAAATACTTTTTGTGATCTCCATACCTTTCATCAAACGTAAATTATGTATTTTTGAGGCAATTAAAGAACGTAACAAAATAAAAATATTAATTATCATTAATTTTCTTGTTACATGAGAAATTAACATTTGCACTTAAATAATACTTTGAGAAATGATGCAGACAAGCATAACAGAACTGGTGAATCGTCAGATCCACAGTAATACTTTTTCTCGTGAGTATTTACATATAACAGAGTTTAAATAAATTTCTGGCAATATAATGATTATAATTGTATTCGACTGAGCTTTCCTCTTTATGTTTTATTCCATAACCGTTCTTCAAAGATTATTCATGCTTTTTGAGAAAAAAGGAGGTATTTATTTAGGAAATTGATTATACACGCAATGTTTTGTTCATATCTTAATTGAGGCGATCGGTGTATAAATTCATTTCATGTCACCTGGCTCTCATTTAATCTTTTCACAAGATCAACTTTGAAAGAGCATAGGGAACATTTTTGAAATCCAAACTCTCTTCACAAATCCAATGGATACAAAAACGTTGGCAGATAATATCATTTATTCGACCATTCATACTTAGTTCTTACAATGAAATAAACAATTATATACATTATTTGATATTCAATTAATATTGTCAGAGAAATATGTATATAAAGAAATCTTCGTTGTATTGTTGAATTTATAAAAAATAATAAATTTACCTTCTCCCAAAAGTGATGTTTATTTACTTGACCCGATTTTAATTCAGAGAAAGTAACAATACAAAGACTTGAATAAAAATATTTTCAATGAATTTCAAAAAAACATATTTATGATTTTTCATAAGGATTATATGTATTTTAATTTTTTTTTTTCATGTAAATGCACAATGCTTAATCCATTAATTGCAGGTAAGCAAATGTCTCTTTATTATTTTATTTTGTTTCTCTGCCTTCGTAAAAACTCTTTTGCATTTAATTTAACATTAAACAATCAGAAATTGAAATAAAGAGGAAATGGAACAACTGTATTCAAACGTGTCATTCAGTCTACATGTTTATAGCATGTTAGATTCAATTGGGCTTTGAACAACACACATTGACTTGAGAGACTTTACCATATTGTAACAAACAATACATTTGAAAGAAATATATATTTCATAAACTGATGCATTTTTACATATATATGTAACTGATAAAAAACAAAATACGGTCATAAGATCAAGTGAACTCGTACTTTTTACATATATATATTTTTCATATATTAAAGAGTAAACATGTCTTGTTTGTTTTTAATCATATGAAATTTTAATTTGTAGTGAACGGACCCCTTGTTTCAGATTTATATTTAACATGGCCATGAACCATCTTTCAAATGCTCACATCCCAATGTTCCTCGTTGTATTCACAATAATTGGAACACAACTTGTACTTTTTTCGGAATCACAAAAGGTAACTTCATACATAGCAAAATATTTACACAAGAAGTAGCGTGATAGGGTTGTACATTGCTTTTCACCCTAAGGTTATAATTCTGAAATGTTGCATACATACATTTACAATTGTTTCGATAATAAAGAATCATTTTCTTTTCATTCTAGAGATCATGTTCCTTATCACTGAAAACAGCCTTGACAACAGACTATTGTCCATCAAATCAAACTGATTGGAGTGAAAGAGAGAAAGTTTTTAACTGCGCATCATACCAACAGAATTGCACAACTTCCAATCTATTTTTATATCATTGGGTACCAAATGCGTGACGAAATGCTTGTGTAGAAGTATGTGCAATTAAGACCTTTATTGTAGGTAATAAAAAAAATCTTTTTATCTCTCTGTCGTTTTTGTCTTAATTGTTAGAATGATCACAGGCATGACAAAACTATTTTGTTTTCGTTGATTTTAAAGTTAATATATATATATGTAGGTTATAAATGTCCGGAATTTAATTTCGGAGGACAGATGGTTCAAGAAAACAACAGAGGGAAGTGCGAGTCATGTCCATTCATTTACAACTCGAATGAGGTTTATAAATGTATGTTGTTTTACCTTCTTCGTTGTGTATTAAAGGAACCTCACATGAATTCCATTCATAATAATGTATTTGTACAAGGCTTTGTCTGAATGTCATTAGCAATATCTTCCAACTTTTCCTTTATTGAAACCGTTGAAGAAAGAAAAAAAAAGATTAAAATGTAAAGATTTCAAACATTGATCGATCAGGAAAAACGTACAAACAATACTGATCTGTAGATTAGGCCAAAAACAATGGAAGTCTCAAAAATTCCTAGACAACTTGTAGAAGTTAGCATTCCTTGGTGACTTCTCAGCCCAACCGTAGGCCATTTGCACATGCATTTATAAGGTGGATTAATTAATAAGTAGTGAAATATACATGTACTATAAAATTAATGATCCAAAACATTTTATATGAAATGAAAATACTTACCAGTGATAGGTTAGAATTGCTAACAGGATCATTATAATAATGATATCACTTTTTAATTGCTGACTTTAAACGAGGTTGTTAAAATTTCTATATCAAGAGCTTATCTGTCAGTAGCCTTCCACTTTTAACCATTCATTTTGTTATAATTAAGAAGGATTTTACTAGTACAACTTTGCACTTAAAGAGATTAACCTTTTGAAAATGATACTGAAAAAAAAAACAACACATAAACATTTTCTACCATATCAAGTAATATTTGGCCTGTCGATGAGAAATTAAATTACTTACGTCAAACGTAGATAAATCTTATTTGCTTTCGTGTTTAACAGTGACAGAACTAACCTATAGTTTAACTGTAGTGATTGTAAAAGGAAAATTAAGTCAGCACATGATACATGTATGCCCCCTCCTAAAAATAATAATGATAATTTATTTAATTTGCGGATCTTATAAATTAAATGGACTCTATAAATCCTTTCAAAGTGTTGTGTAGTGAAAGTGTTGAAGACTTGGAATGTAGATTTAATTGTAAATGGCGGTTATTTAAATAAATTTTTCAGCAAACAAATTATACTGAATATTCTTAGTTGTGGTATGCAATGCTTTAGCTTCTTTATTTCTATTTTAAGATTTGGAATGTTTTGAATTTGCAAATGTTGCATCCTCCATAACAGATGTCATCAATAAAAGTGGTCCTCAATTCAGCACAGCAGTTTATGAAATGTATGTAAATACCGTGTACAATGTTTTTACTTTGTCATTAATATATATTTCTACCACATATTAAAAGAAATTTTGAATTTTTTGAATTAAATAGTTTTATGAATTTATTCTTTATGCCATTATTTCAAAGAAAAATATATACACAAGTTATTTTAAATCATACATTGTATTATTGTAATCACTGTTTATATAACAAAATTAGGGAACATTAAAAATATTTTCCTGTTTATAATAATAATTTATTTTTATTGCATTTTCAATTTTTGTTTTGTGTTGCATCCCTAAATGGAATTCCAATCATTACGGTAATATATTTTGTACACAAATTTGAAGCAGCAAAATTTGCATGAATAAATATTTATGCAACTTAAATCACTTTAAAAATAGAAAAAGCATGGATCACAAGCATGAGGTCATCATTGCTGCATGTATACCCAATGTCCTCACAAAGTTTGAAAATGCTTTTGGTTTCATTCATAAAGAACATCCTTTTCCTTGTCATCAATCTTGGCATCTAAAATGCATCATAATATTATTTTCTTTATATAAAAATGCATGTTAAAACATTTTCGCCTAATTCTTAGAGCAACCCTAACACTTAAAAAGTATTAATTAAAAAAATCATAATTGATTTGCATGATTTCTACAATTTCCAGAGAATCGGAGTGTTCAGGATTTGAATGCTTTTCCATAGCTGTAGGATTATCTGTAGCCGTATTGTTTGGATGTATCGTGATAACATCTTTAATCTTCGTTCTTTGTAAGAAGTATACATGTCGACTAAGACAAAATGTTCCAGACCCGGAATTGCAAGGCAAGTAACATATTAATAAATGATAACCTACTGTGTATCCAGACTATATTATCCTTGCCATTGATCATATAATATACACCTATTTACTGGCTATGAGGACAATAGCAAGTTTATCGTTCCCTAAGACAGCAAACTATTTCCCGAGGCGCAGCCGAGGGAAATAGTTTGCTGTCGAGGGGAACGATAAACTTGCTATTGTCCGAATAGTCAGTAAATAGGTGTTTTATTATACCGATGCTGACTTAACTTTTGTTAACTTTTGGGAGTCCAGGGTACACACAATTGTGATATTCCATATTATACCGATGCTGACTTAACTTTTGT
>PRKT01001739.1:29611-54561 GCA_003671525.1 Saccostrea glomerata | reverse complement strand
GAACTTTAGGTAAGCCGTAAAACTGACTTTCGCGGGCTTCAAAATTTATAAGATTTTATATATATATATATCCAAGTAAAGATTTTATATATATATATATCCAAGTAAATTTTCATATGTTTATGCAATTTCTTCAGGTACATACGAAATATAATCAGTTAAGGTTATCCGATCCTCAGGTTTTGAAAATCAGGCATTGAGTAATTGAAAATGCTCACAAAGATGTATCTAAATTCTCAAATTAAAATGTATTGATCCACGGTGTTTCATTTAACTTCATATTTGAATTTAATCATATTATATAGAGAAAATTAGTAAATCTCAAATAATTTTTCAGGAAATGCGATTTGAACTACCTTCTGCATATTTTTAATTTGATAATTGATTAAGAAATACATTTTAGGAAAAAAAAATCATAGGTATCCAGGCTTTTAAAGAAAATTGCATGAATTTTACACTTATTTGGTACTTTACTTTCCCCTACTTACTTCCATCGTTTCATAAGGCATAGTGTATGAAGTGTTTCCTTTCAAAGAAAACACAGTAAATCACTTCTAATTTCAAGTCATACTTAGTAACATTGGTAACTAAGGCTAAATTAAAAGAAATCTGATTTTTTAAAAATGTGCAAGTTTTACTTTATTATATGAGGTACAAATGTCAACTTTTTAAATACCGTTTGTTAAAACTTTAAAGAACATTGAATCATACGTAGAGGCATAGAATGAAAATTATTGCATGAAAAAATATCAATTTCAAGCTTTATTTGTAGACTTTTTGAATTAAATTATAAATTAAAGAGTTATCCTTCCTGGCTGAGGATCGTATATCCTTAAGGAAAATACAAGTACAACTTTTCTTTGTTAATACTAAGAACCAACATACATGTACCGGTTCCATCATCTTAAAAATATGTATTGCATGTTATATTTACGAATGAAAACATTGGATTCAAAGCATCTTTTTATTTATTGCTTGTTTGTTGTTTTTCGTCCCTTTCAAGAATTTTGCACTCATATTCAGACGCCACCATATATCTATACCCGGCAATCAGGGTCTCGTACTAGTGAAGGACATTGTTCAGCCGATACCTATGGAGACACTTGACTTAAGTTTATACATTCTCTTGACTTCCATTTAAAGCACACGTCCAATTTTGGAATTCGATCAGCCGCGAGGTAAGAAATAGCTCGTTAGTCAGCGATTATAGAGCAGCAGCTCAAGCCTCTGCGCTATGCAGACGACCCTATTTGCCTGTCAACGTCATGAATTATTGTTATAATTAAATTGTTTTCATCTTGATCGCAGGATATATATGTAACTATAGATTTTTTTCATCTTAACTAAATACGGTTATTTGTTATTTTGCAATTGACACAAGGATATTCTTGATTGCTATTCTTGTTATGGTGTCTTCCAAGGTGTTTTTATGTAATTTATCATGGACATCTTTCAACATTTATAGCTTTCAAATGGATACCCTGTTTCATGCCTTATGCTACCATATTTTACTTATTACGTGTTAGAAACAAAAGAAATATCCATTAAAGACTTGTCTACAGAATTTAGCAAAATATTTTCATATCTGTATGTAGTTGAACCTTTCAAATGTATTAATGAGGCCTCATAACAAATTGTTATTCAGATTTGAAAAAACAATAGTTTGTTGTGCATGCCCGTTAATTAGTGTAAGATTTTATTTTTCCAGAGATATTATTTGAATGCTGCCTTCGCATACACACGTAGCGATCGAAAAATTAGTGTAAATGTAGAATCTTGTGCGTGAAGGATTAAATTGTGAGTTAATTCTGTGGGATATCTCGTGTAACGTAAGAGTCAGTGTATGTTGTCAACAAACACTGTAACAATATCAATAGCTGAGGCTACCTTGTCTACAGAAGGTAATCTATATCCATCATTGCATCTCTGCCTCATAAAGAACAAACATTGAACGACTGTAGATTTATCTCTCCTGTTCAGACATGTACTTGTGCCTGATGAACAGCAACTTGTCTTAGGTAAATAGAGGATATTCAACATTAATATTGATACTCTACCATGGTTGATCAACACATCCAAGACTGCAACTTTCTTGTACACACACTTTGTTGTACACCCATGCCTGTACCTATGCCTGATTAATGACATCCGAAACACTACCAATCAAGTTTACACTTTGTTTTACTTTTGAGCTTTAATTATGTTTCTCTCCATATATACATTTTAAGCAAGAGAAAGTATGTTCACGAATATTGAGTATTATATTTGTAGAGGCCAAGGGCCCAACGTACAGTCATATTTTCCAATGTTATGTTTACAATTACAGATCAGACTTATACAATGTGAAAACATTTGAACTATGCTTTTCAATTCACGTATTAGTTTCTCAATGAACTTTCCCTCTCCTTGAAAGGTAAAAAATATTTTGCATCATTTCCTTTTATAAATAGATAAACATATTTACAGAAACTACATGTTATGATGGGAACTTAGAACAGAGACGAAAAGGCATAAACTTCAAGGATAGGTGGTGAGACAGATATTTGGATACTTTTTATTTAGAAAAGGAGGAATGAGAAGCACATACCTTGTTTATCACCATGAATCATATACAGTACCGACCAGACCCAACCTGACACCAAAGCAGTCTGAGAAAGCAATCCCCGGGCCTGCTTTGGGACCGCTCTGGGACTGCCATTGTAACTGTTTTGGGACCACTGTGGGACTGCTATGGGACTGATATATAAAGCAGTCCCAGCAATCCCAGCTGTCCCTGGGACTGCTTTGTTCACTCATTTGTGACACCGGTTCTTAGTGACACGATAGCTCCACCCCCTTGTGCATCTGAATTTGCAGTCTCACTGATGTTTTGGTAATTTGCAGCAGAGAGAAGTTTAAACTATAAAAAGCAAAGATTTCTTACAATCTTTTAATTAGTAGAGTTTGCACAAATGTAGTTTAAAATTATTTTTATAAAATAAACTTGGTAAATAAGAAAAAAAATATATTCTATGTAGGTCTAATTTATTTTTAAATGTAAAATGAAATACTCAAAATTTCCATTGGCACTTTATAAAAAATCATTTAGAGATGTTTTGATAAAAGTAAAAGCCACACGTGTTACAAGTACATGTACTACGCTAAAAAAGAGTATTTCATGCTATTCTCAAATAAAACCTATTAACAATTTATTTAATGACCATGAAATAAAATTATGCATCCATTCTTCCGTAAAAAAAAAAAAAACAATGTGAACACTTATTAATGAATTATTAATGAATTAGTCTTTAATTTATAAAACAAGATATTAAAAGAGTACATTTGTTTCAAAAATAAATGGTTGAAAATACAGGAAATTGTGATTTATTTCGGTTTTAATTGTTTTGCTTGTGTTTACCTGGCCGATATTGTGTATAAATAAAATGGTATCAACACCTGTGGTTTAAATCGCCTTTGGGCAGAAAAAAAATCATGCATATTAATTAGGTACACTTAAACATCAGTGTTACACATCGTTGATTATGCTGCTCAATAATGATTCTAATTTCAATCTATCTAATGCAAAAAAAAGATAATTGAAATACTAATATTTTCCACGTCTATTTCATTTTTCGGTTCCTAGGAGAAAAAAAATCTAAGAATTATCCTCTTTTCTAAACTTTTGACATGATCTTATATATCTTCCAAAAGAAAAAAATGTTTGTATCATCTGTTCTTAACATGCAAATTTATCAATTAAATTATAAGAATTCTCAGTATCTCAATTCTCAATTATGTCTTTCTCGAAGCTTCGAAATCGTTGTACATGGTTGGGAATTGTTTTGGGACTAAGGGGTTCCAAAGCTATTCTTATCATGTCTTATGCTTTGTAAATTTACACAATTAGGGAGACAAAATCACTTTAGAAATCAAATTTGTTTCCAAATTCGTCAAATTCCTGTCGTCATGTTTATCAAAATATATATTGGAATTTTTGCAAATCTAAAATTGATTATATTCTGAATTTGAAACGGGGAAATTCTTGACAGCCAAGGAGGGTGAAAAGGAGGAAGTTTTATTTGACTCTCTAAGATAAAGGAGAGCAAGATTTGACCTTCTTAAGATGACCTCCAATCTGTTATTTATCATGCAAAATTAACATCACTTACAGTTTTCAAATGGATTCACCGTCCCTTCCTTTACATCTGACATACTAGACTTATAAACACGTTTTGGAATACAATATACATTAAAATCTGGTGTACACAGTTTTTCACATTTTTTTTTACTTAATGGTACCTGTTCTACTGTATTAATGAGGTTTCATGATAAATTATCATACAGATTAGAAAAAAAAAATGTTTGGTGTTCTTTATACATGCCAGTCAATTATTGTTAGACATTTATTTTTTTCCGAACTATGATTATATGTTTACTTTCTTCTACAGAACAGGACTGATTGTGGGATGAGGAAGAGATACATCATTTTATTGAAATCTGTTATTGAAATTCAATGCAACGAGATAATAAGAGTAAGACAGTGTCTTCTGTTTATGCCCAAGTGATAGAAGATTCAGAGTATATATAGTTTTAGTCGTATACGTCTGTGTTTCTGTATGTCTGTCTGTTTGTCGACAAAAACTTTAAACATTAAACTTGCCCACAGGCTACAACTTTTTATAGAGTATAGTTATGACATTCATATTTCACACATGTATTTCATACGACTAGACATTTCTTTGGGTACCACCAAATGTGATATTTTGACCTTGATCTTTGAGTTTAACACACTTTTACACACTTTTGTACATTGACCATAGCTTTTAAACGGTAAATACTAAGACCTTCACGGTTTACATAGTATTATTTGTGACAAGACCTTTTATTGGATTCCGAGAACGTTGATCTTTTGACCTTGGAGATTCACATTTTTTAAAAATGCTAGCCACGGTCATAACTTTTGAGGGATTATGGCTATGTCTTCTTACTTCATATACGTAAACCTTGTGACACGACTTTTCTATAAACACCAACAGTTTTGACCCGTTGACCCTTTCCTTTCAGGAAATTTCCTTAAGCATAACTTTTGAGCAGGTGATGCTAGGGCGTCATATTTAACAATCGTATTTCTTGTGAGAAGACCTTACTTTGGGTACCAACTTAACAACTTTGACATTCGCACGTGAATTAAAGCTACGTACGGATATTTCTAAGAAAAATTCTAATTAAACCTCATAAGAGCTATACCTACGTATTCCCGTTCAAATAACTAAAAAACAGTTTATTATTTTGGTGGAATTAACAATTCAAAAACAAGTTGTGTGTTAGCTACTATGTAAAAAAAAATTGTATTATGTAGCATTATACTCGTCCTATCATGTTAACGTAAAAAACTTATGTTCTGTCATCGTCAACGTTCTATTATACAGACAGATAAAATAATCTCAGCGTTTAAGTGTGTCATGGCCTGAATGGCCAGAGTATATGATATTTCTTTGATAAGAACTTAGGACTTACCTGAAGTCACAAAAAATGATTCATAACTGGTTAATTACATTCGTCTTTGTTTGCTTTGCAAATGGTAAGTTAAAACCCACATCTTACATCTTTTCCTATCTCTATATGATAATGCATAGGTAGCATAGGTAATCTTGATCTGTATTGCTCGGATGGAAAAGGGTATACCTGAAAGAATTTTGTATGGTTCTTATCAAAAATTAAGTCATTCATATGCGGATCTATACAATGTACAGGCGATATTTTCGATAAACACTATAAATGCCATTCTCGAGCTTTTGTAATATACTGACAGGAGTTTATAAATGTTCCTCGATAATTAACTAAAAACGACCTTAGAGCGCCTGGAAAGTACACAACACTCAGACTGTTAATGTTAAAGGAAGAGTCATTTAATATGAACCTTCCGAAGGAAAAGGAAAAAGGTTCAACTAATACCACTCACAAGAATATTAAGAATTTAATGTTTGAGTGTATTTTGTATTCATTTTTTTCTACTCCAGCAATCGACGTTTTTGTCCTATTCTTCTATCTGTCTAGATGTATGTCTTTTTGACCGCAAAAACTTAACATTGACCATAAATGTCAATTGGCTTGAGCTATGGCATTTATTTTTCACATTTCTTTTGAGAAGACCATTCTTTGAGTACCAACATATTTGACTTCTTGACCTTGGAGTTTGACCGAATTTTGCAAATATTTAACCTTGGTCAAATTTTGAACAGCTTGGACTAGGGTTTCATGTTTAAGGTGTTATCGTTATAGATTTTTCCAGGGTATAAATATTTTGTCTTCTTGACTTTGGCCATAGAGTTTGACCTTCTTTTACAAAAACTTTAACCTAAGTCATGACTTTTGAACAGTTAGCACTAGGACTAGGTCTTTCAAATTTTATAGTAACATTTCTTGTGACATGAAGTTTCTTTGGATACCGACAATGTTGACCTTTGACCCTAACCTTGGATTTTGACCTGCTTTGAAAATATTTAATCTTCATACAAAGTTCTCATAATTTGCATGTTTACTTCTTAGGATAAGGTCTTCCATTTATTCATCATGTTGATTCAGACACGTGTTTAGGTAACATTTTTTCATCTTTTGATTTTGACCCTGAAGTTTGACTAGCATCTGAGTCCTTCAACCTTTGTCAAATGGTGTCATACAGGGCATCTGTGTTTCAGAAACATTTTATTTCATTTCATTTTGTTTACATATCAATTTATTTATTTTAATTTTTCTGTTTGTCGACAAATTTTATGAGTTGGATTTTTCAGTGGTATGGTCGGACGACTGCCCTCCTCACTGGATTAAACACGGATTTTCTTGTTACCTGTTCATAAAAGATGTTCCCGAAGACTTCATCGAAGCCGGGGTATATACTTGAATCAGTGAATTGACTCAGTTGCTTAAAAAGAAATGAAGTCGTATATGCATTTTACTTTTTCATTAGCTTTGAGGTATTAAACAACACAAATATATATACTTTATATTTATCTGATATACATTTTTGATGTAACACGACAACAAAACATAATTTTTTTAAGTTTATAAATATAAAGTAGAATCAGACTAGATGCACTTGATGTACTCTGACATTTAGAAGTAAGTTTTTGTTAAATGATTCATACGCAGTTCCACTTCTCCGAAACTCAATTATAATAATCATTACTGTTTTCCGCGAAAAATCTTGATTTTCCGTGTCAAATCATACTACTTATTTACGAACAAATCTGAGATGTGATATGTATTTATTTTCACATCTATTTCTTTATTTTATATGATTTTATATTGCAAACACTTTTTAGTCCTTTTGCCAAAGGCGTGCATCCAAGCTGGTGGAAATCGAGACAGTTGACGAAAACAACTTTCTCCGCTCACATATCGTTGGAACAAATCCACAAGGCGAATTTTTTATTAAGCTAGCATAAAGGGAACAAAAGACTGAAGGGATACAAATTATTCTATCCACACTTGAAAAGCGGGAGGGTATAAAGTAATCGGGATGTTGTTGTTTGTACATCCGTCCGTCTCTCCGTCTGTCACGCTTTTTTGGTACCCATCTCTTATCTGCAACTCCTCTTATGCCATTGAATGAATTTGATGAGACTTTCAAAGAGTCTTTATTACACATTGCCATTGTGCACCTGCTATTTTAGTTTTAGACCCGACATATATTTTGGGTTTCACATAGCAAAAGATGGATACTGTCAATATATTCATATGGGAGGTGGGGTATAATTTTAGTGAACTCATTATTCATAGTGCCTCTATTATAATTCTGTATAATTCTATTTATGATGGTAAAAAGTATTTCAACAGCATCTATCTCAAGGAATATAAATTTCTTTTCTATTTCATGACATTTGTTTATCATGTCTATTAACCTTGAGACATTCTTTGAATTAAAGCCATATATGGCGTATGTACAATGAAAATTATTAAACTAAAATTATAAGAACTTATTATTTGTATCATTACTTTATATAATGATAGAACTTGCCCATAAATTACAAAATCTAAGTCGTTAATTGGGTTATGAAGATATCACAATTTAATTTGGATTCTCCGAATTTTCTCCGACTCGGAAGAAAATACAAAAGATTTAAATAACACATTACAGAGAAGATAAAATTGTATTTTTAGATAAAACGAGGTGTTCTCCGTGTTCAGAATTTTATGAAAAGCTTTAATTTAAATGTATTAACTATATTTCTTTACTTAATTTTGTATTTTTCAAAAATATTTTTTTGATCAGTTACGCCATATATGGCTTTAAGGTTAGTGAAGAGTCCAATGTTAAGTGTATTAGAGTTTGATATACCTATAGCTCCTTTTGCAAAATGATATGTCAATTTTGACAATTTTTTTAACAACCAAAATGAATTTGAATCACCAAATCAAGTGTACATGCTTATAGGATTCCATTAAATTTCTTATAAACAAGATACAAAGCGGGTTCCAGTAACTGTTTTATAGAGCCTCTATCTTTAATCCTCATTAAAATGTTAACAGTAATGACTGAGAAACTTAAGAAGTACTGTACAACAATATTTTTGAGAAGTGGTGTAAATCAGATGTAGATACCTAAAAATTCCAAGGAACTTTTGGAAAAATTAAAATCACTAAATTTTACCAAAAGAACAGCGGTAAAAAGTAAAAAAAAGTTAAAGCTTTTGACATCGTTCACTGCTGTTTTTTTTTTTTTTTGTTTTAGATAAAACTTGAACTCGTAAATTTACTTTCCCCGTTACCTTGCCCTTGATCATTTGCCAAATAATTTTTGTTAAAGAACCTTCTTTTTGAACATAAAAGTACACTAAAGTTGATATTAAAAAGTGATAGAGATTTTGATTGATAATATATATGTGTTTATGTGGTCTATAAGGTTCTCAAACAATCTATTAGAATCCCATGGATACCAATTGTGCCCCGCTTTTAGCGGACCTGTTCTTTGTATTCATGTGAAGAATTTGTCCAAAATCTTATACGTGAACAGAAGAAAGAAACTTGTTGTGGCCTATAACTGAACATTTAGATATATCGAGGAGGTTTCGTCAATTAACAATTTTCACTCTTATTTCAATCGTCAATTCAACCGTCCTTACTCATCAGACCTGAAATTATCATCAATATACCTTCATCACCATCATACGCAGTTTATATCTCTCAGCTGATTCGATAAGCCAGAGTATGATCTACATATGAACATTTTCTAAAACAAATTAAATTACTGACAAGCACGTTGATGAAACAAGAATATCAGCAGTATTGTTAAAAGTTACCATTTTCGTAAGTGGTCGATTCGATGGCCTTGTCAGCAAATACAATTTATCATTTCGCCAAATGCTGACTGACGTTTTTCATACTTATTGTTAGTCCATTATTTACACACTGAATTGTCCATGGATGTTTCTATCATTTCTCAAACAAGACAACGAGCACGCGGCAGTGTGACCGGTCGGCAAGGGATGCTCACTCTCCAATAGCACCTTATCCCACATCTGTTGTTTCTGACCTTCCTGTTTGCCCTGTTCCAATTTTGTTTTATTAAGCTTGAATGTGTTTGTTCTCTAAGACGGAAAGGCATCAGGAATTTTGGGGAAGGGTGGAGAGGGAGATAATGAGATATTTAAATAGAAAAAGAGGATGCAGAAGTGCAACCCTTGTTTACCACCATGAATCATATACAACATACAAGTATCAGTTTTATTGCAGAGGGGTACTGGAAAGGACTATCAGACATTGTCTTTGAGGGAGAGTGGTAATGGACATCCACCCAGAATACGGCGTCATTTAAGGATTAAGGCCGGTATACACGGTAAGATTTGTATTATAAGATTTGTATTATAATACAAAATCTTACTGTGTATACACTCTTAATACAGTGTATCATAACATTTTTCGAATCATATAAAACTGTATTAAGAATAGAGCAATCCTCTATATCCTAATACAAGTCTTAACCTACCTATCACTTTCAACCAATGAAATTTAATGACACTAGGGGTCATCCTATTTTTATCATTACTACAAAAAGCACATGGTAAATAATAATGACCAACTTTACAAGTAAAGACACCAAAAAACTCGGGTTTATTTGGGAAGGGGAAGAGGATTTGTGGAATATATCAAGCAGTGCATAGTACGATGATAGACACTGCTATCAGAGCCACATCCTCCTTTTTTATTTTCTTGACAGAAAGAGAATTATGGCGGGGAAAACACGTAGTTTATTTACAATCTCATAAGATATGTATTAGCCTGAGTACAAGAAAGTATTATAATACAAAAGTATTATAATACTTGTATTATACTACAAATCTCATCGTGTATACCGGCCTTTAGTCATCGAACCAACCGAACAACTACCAGAGTCATCAGGACTGTGCAATGTTCTTTACGCCGGATAAATTTCCATTGGAACAACCAATTCTGTACAGTTAAGGCTGGATTCATGTGCGAAATGGAGTTAGATGAATAAGAGTACATAGACTTTAAATCGTGCTTATTGATTTTTTCTTATCTAAAACTCTATTTTGAAATTATTGATTTCCATCTACATATCTTGTTTACGTAGTATGTATGTAAATTCACCCCCCCCCCCCACACACACACACACACAAAAAACCATAATAATTCCCCGCGTGCTCATTCTTTCTCAGTTACATGTAAACAACATTTATCAATCCACATCTCAGGCCTAATAATTTGATAGAAAAACTGTTCAACCAAAAAAAATTACCACGCAGTCTGGGTATTATCCAAAGTACGAACAAGGATATTTAGTGAACATTACCATCGGGACACCTCAATATCACTTTGTCTGCTCAAACCGAAAAAAAAATATCCATCTAATTAAAATACATGATTATTGAAATTCTGCTTTCGCCATAGTATTTCGTCACAATTTCTCATTTGAAAAATCATAAACAAAAGAAATAAAGATGTATATGACTTGTATTTATTTATTTTTAAGAAACAAATTCCAAAAAAAAAATGTAAATCTGTATTTTTTTTTTTGTTTCAGGGCAGGTGAACCGATTGATATTGGAGGATAAGACGAGGAAAAATTGTTCAAATCAAACAATAAAAGTTGCATGTTTGTTAATATACAAAGAACAAAAATGTATCTTCTTTCATCAGTGCTTTTGCTAAAAGAATTTTACAAATAAAAATGTATTTACAAAATTGACATCTATTTTTTAAAAACTTTTTTAGCTGCTAAAATCTCAATTATTGTACGAACTCTGTTGATACGACTGCTGTTTTCAGATGCAGGGGTTTTCTTTTCATTTTTGTAAGTATTCTAATTGCAGATAGGAGTAAACCGTCAATTAATACACATCTTCCAAGCAATATGAGTGCCGTGACAGAGCTGAAATCTTGGTGTAGGCCTACACACTGAACACATTACTCAAATCAATATTAGTAACCTGGCAGTCTGTTTACCAATTATGCACCGTTCTAAACAGAACTAATTTGGTATTCATATAAAGCAGAATTTTTTTTTCAAAAACCTAAACCTTAGAGAAAAAATTAAACATGAGCTTCAACTCAATATTTAGATATAAGTTCGTGGACGATGTAAATCTTAGTTATACTACTTACAAAAATTAAAATAAGCTCAGTATACTGTTCAAAAATAATTCTTTTGTTGATGTATGACGTATCATTTTATTAGATTTTATATAAAATCAATTCACTCTGAATTTTTAAATCAACATGTTTTGTACTCGCGGAACATACTTAAAGGCGATGTAACATCAAAAATATAGCGTCAAGAATTTCTTAAAAGTGCTATCCCTATACATTTTAACAGTTTAGTTCAGTAATCACGTATTAAAAACCTTTTTCTAGCACTTGAAATTCATTTCTCTAACATTTGTTCTCGATGTATAATTTCCTTTGTCAAAGTATTATTTTTTTTTACAACTAAGCTGTGCTTTTACATGATCTGCAACTCGGAAGCACTACATGTATGTCTTTCCATGATATCCCAATTTTTTAACGTTTTTGATAAGATTCAATCAGATGTACCTTTCTTCACTGATTATACTCGTCCAATACAGGGTCTCTGTCACTCAAATGCCGCTTGTACCATTCATAAACACATGCACTATAATTGTAATTTTTTTATTCATTTAACATTCTTAGAGTTTATTCAGAATTTTCCCCGACTTTACACAAAATTGCATCGTTATCTGCAGCTCTGTAACCGTCAACAATGTCATCATATTTGTCGTTTTCAATGAGGAATACCTATCTTCCCTGATTGATTTCTTTTCAACGAATCAAAATATTTAGCAATAATTTGGAATATGAATCATTGTAAAAGTTCTTCTTTTAAAAGTTTTGTATTTTATACGCTTTTGCTCCTTGTTACAGAGAATATGACTACAGACATTGCAATATTTATTTCGTGTGTTGTTCTTGAGTTACAACTTTCTGACTTGCTCCGCGATCCGAATTTAGCAGTTTTGAATTCTGGATGGGTTTGAAATTAATCATGATATGAATTTTTTAAATACAAATCATTTGGATTTATTGTTTAAATATTTCGACCAAAGAGCTAAATCCACGCATGTGCTAAATACGCCTAATGATTTTAGGAAAAATAAAGTGAGGGGAAGAAGAAACTTATTTACGGAAATATTATCCTTAGGTATCAAACTTGAATAGTTTACGCCAAAATTTTCATTTGATGACGTCATATTTGTGCAGAAAAGGTCTAAACACGTGAACTTTGCCACCTTTCATCAAAAATTAGCATTTTTTTCGTCTTTGATTCAAATTTTTGCTGTGGCCACACCCTTTGAACAAAATAAAATTCACACCATTAAAATGGAAATTAAAAAAATGAAACAAATAGAGTGTTATTTTATTTTGTTCGAGGGGTGTGGCCACATCGAAATATTTAATTTTCGTTCGATTCAATTCTCTTCGCACCGACCACCAAAGTGGAAATAATGGGGGTTTACCCAAACTAATTAAAAAGAAAAAAAATTATATGTTGCTTTTGTAAATTTTAACAAGATTTTAAATGCAAAAATACCATTGATTATAAGTTATTTTGTGTTGTGGTGCAAAAAAAGTACGAAAGTCTCGCGGAGTCTCTATAAGCATGACTGCCTGAATATGCAATAATGGTGACTCATTCCTAACCCAAGACTTTTTAGTCAAGCCCAGCTGATCTAGGTTTACATTATCATTAATTATGCTGAAATATTTTTAAAAAATGGATACTCTTTCCCCCAAATCTTATTAATTTTACAAACAATGTATTGATGTTTTATCTCCCGATCTCGTCTCCATGGTCACTATGTAATCAAAGGGAGATCACCCGA
Organism: Saccostrea glomerata; assembly: GCA_003671525.1. Lineage (NCBI taxonomy): Eukaryota > Metazoa > Mollusca > Bivalvia > Ostreida > Ostreidae > Saccostrea > Saccostrea glomerata. The sequence continues at coordinate 41,221 of PRKT01001739.1, read as the reverse complement.
AAAAATTTATTGTCACCAAGTCAGTAATAGTCTTAGAGTATATTTTTAACATAAACAATTTCATCGGTAGCAACTACCAGGATGTATATATAAACTGAAAAATTATTGCTTTAACCTTTTACAAAACACAAATTTTGTAAGTCGTGAAGTCTGCATCGACTGGCTTTATAAATGATAAAAATGATTTACGATTGGCTGAGACAAGATACAAGCGCACAAAGCAACAGGCCCTATCCGAAACCAACATGCATTTCAGAAACTGCTGTTTGCATTTCAAGAAGACCGCTTAATTTTAAAAAGTTTATTCTTAAAAATATTTTCCGATCCGAGAGTTCATATCATAAGTAGGCCTAGCGAAGTATTGAACCTAGAAAATTCGAGTTGAAAATTTAAATAGATCTATTGAAATAAACAATTTGCGAAAATATATTGATTTTTGATGGCGTGTAAATTTTGTGATGGGCCTTTATTAAACTAATACAATGTACATTTTAAAAACGAATAATTTACTACATGTACCGAGAAAGTGACAGCTCTTTATGGTTGCAGGTAATTCCAGTCTTGCCTTCATGCCACATGAAAAAAAAAGTCAAAGGGAGGCTACTTGTTTATCTCTTTTTATTTTGAGTTACTCCTCTCAAATGTAACCTGTTCAACTTCAGGTCTAAGGGAAAGAGGGCAGACAAGATTAGCAAGTCAGTTTACAGTAGAGTACATTCTTATAGGAGATTGAGCCTGGACAAAAAATTAGAAGCTAAGAGAGAGTGAGGTCTTCTAACAAAAAAATAGCCTGGGGTGTTCGAATCCCCACAATATCACTGTATTGAATGACGTATGACAAATCATTACTGATGTGTGACAAATAACAATGAAGATAACTTTAGAACTTGCTTATAAGACAATGATATATGCAATGAATATGCCAATAAAGATACTACCGGGATACAGTAATATTTAAAATGATATTTGCATTGCATTTTCATTAATTTTTAAAAATCGGTATGATAAAAAATTAAAAACATTACTGATGTTTCGTGACTTAGTCATTGGATTAATTCATTATACCGGTATGTCACAATTGTATTACATGTATCATAAACGGATTAAACTGGTAATTTTACCTGTCTGTCATTTTTGTTTTCTTGAAATAACGTATAGAATATAACATTATAGATAGGGCGTTTGATTCTGATTCATTCAACATTGTATCAGTGGGGTGGTATGGTAAGGTTATATGTTGCTTGACATGTTGTCAAGATATGAATAACAGTGCCGAAATGTCTCATATACTGTAATAGGTTTTCTGAAAAGAAGTCCTAGATAAATAAGTTTCAAAAGACACAACGATTTTTTTTCACTCCGCATATATTTTGAAAGAACATCGACGTTGTCACGTGACAAATATTCATGATATTAGCACATGAAGTTAGTTTCGTTTATTATACCTCTACTGAATTTTCTCTATATGAAATTAAGTGATTATATCTGAACAATTCCATAGAAACGCTGTGAATCAGCTAATCCTCGTGCGTTAGTTTTTGAGTTAATCTCTTCGTCGATAGTTAGTCATGCTAATCCTCGTGCGTTAGTTTTTTTTTTTTTTAGCTAATCCCTCTGTCGAAAGCTAAGCATGCTATGTCACGGTTATCCGTAATTTAATCCTCTAGTTTTTCAATAAATATAAAGTTTGATTTTATTCAGTAATGAGAATATTGATTAGTTATATAATCTGTATATAATAATTTTTTAAGCCCCCCCCCCCATTTCAACACGCACATGTTGCCGTGTATTTAAAGAAGATGAAGTGTGGATTTTTAAAATAAAAAGAGGTACTGAGAGAAGTTTGATAGAATTTTTCAGTTTGATTATATAACATTTTTATTGTTCATTGGTGGATTTATTTCAATTAAGTAATTTACATTAAATAATTGGTTTACTTGCTATTTCCGTTTAACCATCTTCTCAAGCCCGTAGCTAGCGAATATGGTGGTTATCTTGTTTTTTAACTTTTATAATTTTAATGCTTTGGAAATATTGTGTTTTCGTTTTGTTCTTTTTTTCTTTTGGAAATGCCATAAATTAAGGAATGCAGCGAAATCTTTAAATGACAATATAATAAAAAAAATCAGTTTTACTCAGATATGATATATTAATCATTTGTGTTGGTGTTCAACTTAATCTGCCCCTTATTTTCATATAAAAGGTGTTGCATATGTATCCACGGTTTTTCCACTCAAGCATTATTTATAAATATATAACAAATAGTTCTCATTTCTTTGAATTACAGATAAATTATAAAAAAAAACAATCCGTTTTTCAGAACTTCTTAAAAAATTCATGGAAAAATTGTCCTGAAATTTAAAATTTTGAAGGATGGCCTATATTGTTGAATTTTATTCCATAAACGTTTATGTGTTATTTTTATACAAAACGTCAACGTCACGGTGTTGAAGCATATAATGTCAACATAATGACGTGACAGCTTTCATTAAGAAAACAATGCTTAATTGAAGCGGCTGTAAAAAGAAAACCAGAAAAGATATTCTTAAAAATTAAAATGTTTTACAACATACAAATCTTCGAGTATAATTTCAGCAAGTTTCACTTATTTTGATGACTAGGCGGATTTTTGCACTTCGTGAACTTAGCTCTTTGGTTAGCAAATGACGTTAAATAAAAATAGACATGACAGGAGTCCAGGAACTTTTCGAACAACCGTATATCAACGACATATTATTAATTAACAATAATTATTTCCATTAATATGTCCACTTAATATATTGCAGAGAACTTGAAATAAAAGATACCAAAGAGTCTTAAAATTTGTTCCATGTTCAATATATTACCAGAAAAAGATATTATTGGTATATAGCCTGACAACATAGCTTTAAACACCCGTTGTCCATGTAGCATAATACCCGTATTACCTGCATACAGAGTAAATATTTCTTTAAGGACAAATAATTTTTTTTTTTCTTTGGAGGAAACTAAATATCATGTCACAAGTTTAGAAAAGAGGATGATTCTTTTAAAAAAAAATAATGAGGAAAAACAAAATAACAAAAAGTCAGTAATATCACATAGACTGATTTTTACAATTTTGATTTTCGTAATAAAATTCACCTGACTTAGTATATTTTTCTAAAGTTTATATCTACTGAAAGGAAAAAGAAACACAGGATAAACTTTTGAGGTGAATACATTTTTCTTTATTTTTATTTTTATCAGTATTCTTGTCTAGCTTTTAAAATCATTTTTCAAAAAGATATAACCAAAATCCCATTTAATTTTGTCTAATGATTTATGAGTTATTGAAGCTCATATGACGATGCATGTACCCCCAAAAGTGAAAATCGAAAACTCTCGTTATCTTCAATGTGTCTGTCGCTTATCTGTCAGCCTTTTTCCTCCTTTGCATGGAATTCATCAAAGTGTTTATCTTTCATATCTTGACTATATTGGGCATTGGTAACCGTGCCAAAAAATTGATCATACGACGTGCGCATGCACCAGTGAGGGGAACACAATAGCAAGTTGACCGGCTCAAAAAACTAAATTGCGGAATTGATTTCTTTCATTTTTCGTCTACATATAATGATTATAATAGTCTACTGTTTGAAAGGCTGCTTTTGTGGTAGTGATGTGTTGATTTAAGAGATGGCACTAAAAATAACCCACTCGTAACATGACTCTTATTCGCGTTAAAGTCATAGTCAGGGTTGATTGAAAATCAATCCAGGCCCTCTCTGACAACATGTTACAAGTTTTATGGGGGAAATTTTACGAGAAACTGCTTAGTAATCCCGTTGTTGCCCTTTTCATAAATTAGGCATTTCGAAAACCAGACCCCATGGAACTTCCGTAAACTGTGCGAAGATTGCAAGAAATTCATATCGTCTCAAAATATTGAAAAACAATATGTATATCTCAGGTGCATCAAATGGTTCAACAACATTTGTTGACAAACTCGTTGTCATTAAATTGCACATGTTTTTGGCTTTTTAGTGCTTTCCCTACGTAACGTCATATATTTTACGGTTGAGTAATTCTGAACACTGATTTTGGTGCATAGAAATTAAATTTCCCAATTTCCGCAATTTTCAGCCATGTGGTCAAAGAAATTTCGAATATTATGCTACCCTGCGTTCCTTATTCCTTTCAGTACATATCTAGACAAGCTATTAACCAACAAGTTGATGATGCAGGGGTATCAACAGTTCCGTTGAAGTCCTATTATACAGGTTATATGATTCGTAGAATGACCTTGTCAAGAATCTATCATTAGATTAAACATTTACGTTTTCATACCAATAATAAGGCCTATGTAAACAAACTGAAATTTCTACGGAATTTCTGTTTAACCCAAAATGATAACAGACAGAGTCTTTGACTGGTCAGCAGGGGATGCTTACACTTTAATTGCTCCTTATCTGATCTCTTATATATAGGCCCATCTTTGCTCCATTTCTCATTTTATGTAAATCACTACAAGGTAAATACACCTTGTTCTCCTTCAAAAAATATGACTGTAAGTATATATGAAATAATGTATTTTGTATATTCATCCTACAAACTTACGTTAAAGTAGGTCAGTTTATAAGTCGGTTGTATTTTCGGCGGCTGTGTTGAAGTGATATGCATTTGACTCGCTTAGGAATCGATATTTTTTTTTTAAGAATTGATTTAAAATTTGAAATAAAAATTCTGATGTTTTTACCTAATAGAAAAAAATGAAAATAGAGTCGATATTTGATTTTAAGTCAGAAGTATTCGAGACTGCATATGACAAATGAAATCATTGAAATTTCTAAATACCTGCATCACTTTTTGCATAATTTAAGAACAAATTTATAATAGATTTAAAAAAAAAATTGCTGTACCATAATAAGCAGGATGGTATATACATTGTAAAATGCTAGCCTTTGTCATCCAGAAAAAAAAAAACATTTTTATGACCCGCCAATAAGTCAAATACATAGTTTTGGTCTAAAATTTAACTCCGAAAAAGACGAAGTTTGTAAACTAAAGTAAAATGTTAATATCGCTTTCTACTCAACATAAAGACCTCATCAAAAAGTAAAATTATTTTTAATATCAATTATTGTTCTATCAATATATACTGAATTTGGCTGCAAATCATCAATATAAACTTTCAAAATCTGGATCCAGGCAGACATTAATAACCAAAGGAAACAAATACCATGGGCCAGTAGTGTAATACTTCTATATCTGAATAATGAACTTGGTTGGTATGCTATCAAATGTACCAGGCAGCCCTGTAGCTCGTGGGATATAGTGGTTAGAAAGTCTACTGCAGATTAAGGATTTCATCATTATGTCGTAGGTTGGAGCCCCACCGGGGAACATAGTTACCGTTCCTTTGAATAATACCGTATAAATGGAGGTCCAGTGTTGCAGTAGGAGCTGACACAAAATAAATCGCTCAATTATATCCTTAGCTTTTAAAAGCGTTATTTTCCTTAGAAATTATATGAAAATTAAAGTCGCATAAAATAAGATTTGCTAAATTTAATCTTATATTTAGAGCACTTTCATGGGGAGATGCAATATAGTCAATAAAAATTCTCTTTGAGTTAGGTTCTTTGTATATATAATATATCGACAAGAAATTTATTTGAAGAATTCTCGATTTCAGCTTATATCATTTTGATGTCTGTGTTGTATAGATCGTGCCTATGCGTTTATCTAAAACTATTTTACACATAAAGAAACCACATCCCCTGCGTACATATTGATATTTAATCTAATTGGTGTTTGAAAACCTTCAAATATGATATTGTCAGTAGGTAATGGTCTTTCCAGATGACTTTTAGTTATAAGAAATAACTAGTAATAATATCAAATTCAGAAAGTTTATTATAAATAAAATAGATTTTGACAAGAGCTTCATACACATCATTAGGAACTATTTTATACTATGTTTAAGATGTTGATGCGTTGAAAGTGGGACCTGGATTTGGTTCGACACCACCAAATAAAAGTAAAATTGTACAACGTAAAAATGTGAAGAATATACTCATGTAAAGGTAAATTTTTAACCAATTTGATGGCTTTAGTAAAAGGAAAGCATTTGTTACTCTTATATTGAGTCATTGGAGGTGAGCGTTTCAAAAGCACATGGAAATATTTTATTCGTTTCTAATTTTGGAATATCTTGTCTATATTGAAGAGGCTTGAGATTTCACACGTGTACTTGCAGGGATACGTATAGTAAAAAATTCTTTAAACATCTAGCTTAATACGTCTTCGTTTTAGTGATGAGATTCTACAATATACTTGTAATAGTAAACGTGTAACTTTTCATTATGTTCAAAAACGTACATGTGCCGTAGTACATGTACATTACTCGCATTGAGGATATTTAATTTCATAGGCATTTATGCTTACATTGATTTTTTCACTGGCCTAAATCAAACTTCCGATACAAACTACAGAATAATAAAAGAGATAAACGGATTACAGTGAAAATCTTCTTGTTACACGCCATTAAAATTTCTACAGACAAATTACGAAATCCTGAAGGGGTACGTCAAAATATATGTACATGTGCATGCACGTGTAGAAGTTTAAGATCTCAACATTTAACGTCTATCCTCGGCTGACTCCGATACCAATGCATAGATTTCTTCGAAAATGTTTCTTATTTTCTCAAATTCTTCATTGTAAGTAGGTCTTTGATAACAACCTTATGTGAGTAGGCTTTAAACAAAAACAGTGTTGGGAATGGCACAAAGTTATTCAGACTTCAAATGTATAATATTTGAAAGAAATTCAAATAAGATCATAGATTGAATTAGCAAGATGGTAGAACACCTTCAGTGTGAAAGGTACCAGCCATTCAAAGAGCTTCAAGTGTCGACTAAATTTTTCTTTTATCATATTCCCAATACTGTTACGGCTACACTAGAGAGGAGTGGCCTAAGAACGATTTGCGGTATATTGCATATCTTTGCCCCCACAAAACTCACATATTGATGAATTGTATGAGAAATATAGATTAAAAGAACATGTTATGATTCTAAAGTATTTTATTGACAATTTTTGTTTTCATGACGTCACTGACTAGTCCTATTTTATATATATTTTTTAAAAGGAAGACAAAATGGACAAAAGAGCATCTTTTACATAAAATGGCCATGTACTTATATCAATTATTAAATTATCACTCTCTTACCATTTTCATATATCAAAATAAAGTAGACACTTGGTGCTTTCATGTTCTATAATGAAATTTTGTTTTGAGAATCCAAATATTTGAAAACAGGCTTTGAGAAATTACAATGTTCTTGAAAGAGTAAAGTCCGCGAACCATCAAAAAATGCCTCTCGCAAGATATAAACGCGATTTTTATCATAGACAGTATAGGCTTTAAGCTTTTCATAACTGTTTTTCTTTTTTCAATATCTATTATACTTTTAAAAAACGAGGTCTTGCAATATGGCAATGTTTAAATAGAAAAACGCAATAGGAACGTCATTTTTTGTAACGTAACGTCACGTCAATTAGCGATAGAATGACCTTGCTATTACAATGCACAGATATTTAGAAATATAGGACTTTTAAAATGCAATAATTAGAACCAATTTTATATTTATCTTATCAACTTCATAATCAATCAAGATGATAATTCTGAATGAATAGAATTTTAAAAATATTGGAAATTACGTCCGCTGCGGTAGTTTTTGATACATTTCATAGTTGATACTGAAGCCTTTTATCGCAAATCTTGGTTGAAAGTACACACTTCGGGCGATATTGTGAAACGTTGAGTGATGACACTTATGAATATGACTGAAATAGAATTGAATCTTACCGACTTTCGATTGCGCAATCCAACAAAGAATCTGATTGGTGCTTTTTTTATAGGCCCGCCAACTTTTTCAAATGTAAGGCCGAAAATATGGAATGTTTCGAAGTAGAAATAGAACATCTGTAGAAAACGGGCAAAAAAGTGGTATATTTTGAACTAAGAATTTAATAGACCTTTACAATACCTTATTAATTATTGTGAATTTGGGTAATCTGTATAATGATCTTCAAATACAATATTTCAGAGCTGGCAGCAGTCATGTCATGTTATATATCAGGTGCATGTTCCCGGGGCACATGAACGCAACCGTTGGCGTTTCTCTTTTTTTTCTTCAATGCACCAATAAAAATAAAACGTACTTCGATTAGTTATTTTTCACATGAATTATAAGTAATATTATATTTTATATTTTTAATGAATAACATTCGCAATAACAGTAAAAATTTCACTTCCCACAAAAAAGAACAAAGATCTAAATTTTTCTGGTCGCATGTTTATTGCAATGGCGACGTTGAAATGGGAACGTTGTAGCAAAGATACATTTAAAACATATGGTTATATTTTTGACAGTATGGACAATAAAACAGTAAACTTTTGAATAAATTCGATGTTTTACGCGTTTTACAACCTGATTATGAATTTATTTTTTTTCCTTCTGAATACAGGCACGTAGCATCGTTTTTGAAAGTGGGGGGCCAACCTGAGAAATTTTTTTTTTTACTTACCTGAAAAAGTTGACAAGCCCAAAAAAAAAAAACAAAATTAAAAGTTGCCCAAACTCGAAAATCGTATTTCGTAGTTTTTTCTTTACAATCCTTGCTGTCACTATACTATGATTATAAAGTCGGGGGGGGGGACCATCCCATCAATGAACATTTACTATAGTAAAGGTTATGTTGGGGAAAAAAGTGGGGGGAGGGGGGCAGGCCCCCCTGCCAACCACCCCCCCCCCCTCCCCGGATGCTACGTCCCTTGAATAACAAGTTGTCCGCTATCAGTTGGGTAATAACATGATTTCCAGTAATACCCCGTTTTAAATTTGTGTTTGCCAACACAATGAAATAGCTCACTTATGACTACAACATGGAGGAAAAAATTTTAATACACTGAAAAGTCGCACAGAAAAAAACACCTAAAGTGTAAAATGTCGTCAATAGGAAATCGGCAGAAATACATGTATGTAGGATGAAATGAAATAGTTTGTGCCATCGAGTGATGTCCATGTATCGTCTTCGTAAGGAATATATCACATGCTAAAAAAAATTTCCAGTTTGTTTGTTGACTTGTTTTTTTCCGCGCGAGAGTGGGCGGGTTCTTATCAACCAATTAAAACGCTTGCTTTACAAAACGAAATCCGTGATTCAAATTGTTCAATTGTCAGATCCAGTAGTATCATCACACAACGCAACGCTATTTCGGCCGGAGAGTATACTTTGAAGCGAGATTTGCGATAGAAATCTATAGATCTAAATACCAGTACATTACTTGAAAAGAAGTACATGTACACAATTATTGAAAGGACCTTTTTTCTATACATTTTTAAGAACATGGCGAGCACCCGCGAATATAAGGCGTCAGCTGTAAATTAATAGCATCTATTAATTTAAAGAATAGATGCCTTTATTTTATGAGGAAAACTTTTTGCTGCTATTTGAGTTGGGTTAGCTTGAATGTAATTTAGATCGGGTTCGGGATATCTCGAATTCCCCCTCTTTGCCCTTGATCCTAAAACGAAAGGTACACGAATTTTGTAGCAGACAGAATTTTCAAAGGGATTAAAAAGATTAATTATTGTATTAATGATGCGAACGTCTTTATACGTTTCATTGATGGAACAGCCACTGATTAAGAAATCTGTACAGGCGACCTGCCTACTGTAGTTTATGCAGTGATGAACGCAATGGGGTTTCTTAAGAAATAAAGGAAAAAATATTCAGTGGATGTAAATATAACCTCATGAGTCTTCGAAAATTAAATTCATTTCTTTAATATTTTCAATCCCTACACAAAAAAGGGAAGCTAGCGTCAAAGAAAATTTAGAGATTTTAATCACAAGATAAGTTGAGTTTCGTTGAATGGAAAAGTGTGGGAGAAGGAAAAATGAAAAATCTAAAAAAAAAAAAAAAATTATCAAATTCATTGGCAATCAAAGAGGTAGCTCACTTGCTCAATGAGAGCTATACTAATTATTTTTTGTCGTGTAATTAGTCGTACAATGAATTTGACCGTACAATATCACTCAAGGGTATTCGCTTTAGCATTTTAGGGACATGGATTTATCCCATGTTATGATGCACCTCATTTCATTCCAGCTCATGCATTGTTCACTTCTAAGGCTAGAACCATAAGGAATAAAGGAATTGATATGTATTTTATTTATCTGGGGTTTAGGGTAAATTAGGGCTAGACTTATTAATTAAGGAAAATGACAAATCATTGCATCTCAGTTTATGTTAAAGAACATAATCTTCTGTATACTATATCCAGTTGCTTAAATCAGAAATTCTCTTCTTACTAGCTATGGTAAGTATCTAAGGTTTGTAGGTGTGCTGTGACCCAGAAAAATAGTACCTGAATCATGTAATATCAATTATTCCTTCTCAACTACTGACAAGGTAACTAAATATGGTTTTAAATAAAAGGGTTTCACTTCACAATTAACAAAATGTACTGGTTAAAATATTCCGGTTTAATTCTTGTGTTTACTCAAAAATTTGCCTGCCTTTTTACACATATAATCTATTCTTGATAATTTTATTTTATTGGTTAGAGAAAGTTCATGGAATATTTACATCACTGATGAGAATACTAAAACATTAGGGTTGAAAATATTAATGATAAACTTTTGACATTCAAATTCATAACACATAGATAGGGGAGAAACATGCAATTCATTCAATATTAGGGGAATAAAAGGCAATTTTATTGTTAGACAATTCATGTCAGACTCTTAGCTTCAAAATTCTTTAGGAAAAGTATGAATTAGATAGGGTTTTCAGTAGAAGAGTGTATTATACACCTACTAGGAAGAGCTGCATATGAGACCATTATGACATAGGAATAAAACAGATTTGGGAGTATCTATTCAGTAAGATTTATTATTGCAAGATTCAGTGTACTAAGGCTATTGAGTCAAGTACACACAAATATAATAGCATCTATTAATTTAAAGAATAGATGCACTTATTTTATGAGGAAAACTTTGTTGCTGCTATTTGAGTTGGGTTAGCTCGAAGATAAATTAGATCGGGATCGGGATATCTCAAATTCTCCCTCTTTGCCCTTGATCCAAAAACGAAAGGTACACGAATTTTGTAGCAGACAGAACTTTTAAAAAATATGCTTTCAATCACGATTGTTTCTAAAATATTTATCAAATATTATCGGCAAATATCTGATTTGACGATTAGATGCATGGATGGATTATTCTTTTATGGAAAAATGCGAGATTGGCTCGGATTGAATTTTGTCGGCATACATGTGGCGTAATTTATATATATTAAAACTTAATTATGTTTTAGTTAAACAAGCAAACATATACCAGATTAAGGAATATTTTTGATTATGTTTTTGAATTATTTATAAATCGTGCATTAATTAAACAATAAAAATCCTATATAAAAAAGAATGGCTTAATAGCAGTCAAACTGATCAAAACATTATAATCGGTGTCAATTAATTTTCGCAGGCTTTATTCAATTGAGCATTCTCAATGTATACAACAACGGTATTTTTAAAATGCATGAATTTTGTTTCAAAGGCGGGGGGGGGGGGGGGGG
>PRKT01001739.1:0-29584 GCA_003671525.1 Saccostrea glomerata | reverse complement strand
GGGGGGGGGGGGGGGGGGGGGGGGGGGGGGGGGGGGGGGGCTCAGAAGCAAAGTTATAACAGTTACAGCTTTGATAATTAACAGGGAAACATCAAATATTATAAGTTACAAGGGTAATGTTGGACATAAATCAGGCTTTATGTTATTATCCTCCAGTAGAAGTTTATTTCCTATTTGGCTGAAATAATGCCCTCCACAGTAAAAAAAAAAAACAAAAACAAAAAAACACCACAATCAACCAGCAGGACAAGCCAATGCTTTATTTTAAACTTAAAATGCACTCTTGAAATTAAATTCAGTGCTTCTCAAGTGTGTAATAACTAATAGTTGCTACTTGGTTCTTTTTGACAATTGCATAAATTTCATAAAATTAATTGCCTATCAATGGTTGTTCATTTGCTCTTGATGAGCTATATGCTAGTTATTTTTCTTTGTTTAATTAGTCATGCAATAAATTTAAGCTGACTCGAGGGTATTCGCTTTTAGCATTTTAGGGATATTTTATTCTTGTTCATGCATTTTTCACATCTAAGGCTATAACCATTAGAAATAAAGGAATTGATAATTTTAATTATTTTATTTATCTGGGTTTTGGGTTAATTAGGGAATTAGATTTGTAAATTAAGGAAAATGACTAATTATTGCTCAATTCATGATAAAAAATCTGCTGTATTCTATAACCAGTTGCTTAAATTTATTTAGTAATTCTGTTCTTTTAGCTATGGTAAGTATGTACCCAGTAGGTGTTCTGTGTGACACAGAAAAAAGTAATTAGATCATGTAATATCAATTATTCTAATTCTCTCCTCTACTGTCAAGGTTAACTAAATAAAAGCTGCTTTAAATAAAAGGGATTTGACAATTAACAAAATATACTGGTAAGAATATTGCGCCTTAATACTTGTGTTTACTTGAAAGTGTGTCTGCCTTTTTACAAATATCAGAATTTTTTTTTTTTTTTTAAGTTTATCAGTGGATTGCCTGTTTTCAGCTTAAACATTTCTTTACTTAAGTAGTTTTACCTAAATTAATTCATATAGGCTATTCTTAATGATTTTATTTTATTGGTTAGAGCTTAAAGTTCATGGAGTATTTACATCAGATAGAATACTGAAACACCAGGGTTGGAAATAATACTGAAATTAACTTTGGACATACAAATTCATAACACATTAATAGGGGAGAAACATCCAATTCATTCAATTTGAGGGAATAAAATGGAATTTTATTGCTAAACAATTAGTGTCTGACTCCTAGGTTGGAAATAATGAAGTCTTTGAGAAAAGTATATGGAATAATGAAGTTTTTGAGAAAAGTATATATTGGATAGGGTGTTGAGTAGAAAAGTGTATTATGTACTTACTAGGGAGAGCTGCTACTTGGGGCTATCATGACATAGGAATATAACAGATTTGGGAGTATATACATGTATTAATAAGATTTATTATTTGCAAGATCCAGTGTACCAAGGTAATCTAGTCAAGTACACATAAATATAAACTAATCGTACATGTAGTATGGGTATTTTTATGACTTGGGCATAATTTCGGATCGGTTTCAGTATTTTCACAAGAAGCCAATTATTGATAAGCCAGAAGGCATGCAATTATTTAAAGGACTTTAATTTTGATTTGATTTCATTAGCACCACCTGTTTTAATAAACATGTACAAAGATGAGACAAATTAAAGTGTCAATGTATTTTACAATGGCAATTCTCTTTGGTCTTAAGTATTGTGATCAGACATCTTAACTTGATAAGCATGATATAAGCTCATAGATTTCATTCAAGATACATCAATCAGAGAGTAAATTTAATTGCATTAATTATCCTGTATTCAACAAAACAGTGGAAAACCCTTGTTATAAGATCCCTGTGTAGAAACATTCATAAATACAACCAATTGGAATTTCACAAACAGATAATTGTAGGAAAATACAAAACTATTGTTATTAATGAATTAGAAATTAAAGCATTTGTTAAATTTTTCCACTAATTGTATTAGATTCATGCCATTTAAACATATCATTCATTAAGAATCAACAGGCAAAATTCTATTTGTCAGCCATAGGCTTTAAAGTTAAAATGATTCACATTAATTGAACAGTACTTTAGTCTTTTAGGTGGTAACTGGTTCAGTGTATAATGGATTAATCCTTTATTAACAAGAAAGTGCATCCTTCTGATCACACTTTCAATTTTGGTGAATTTAAAAAAAAAAAATTAATTTGTTTTATTCTCAATAGGAAAGTGATATACATTTGTAATTTATGAATAATGCACTGTCAGACAAGGTCAACACAATAATTTTAATTTTTCTAACTACAGGGATAATTAAAATACATGTCATGTAATCATGTATCATTGCAAGCCAGTTTGATAGGGAAAGGGGTTTTGCTCTGTGTATGAGCCATTTATTAGTAATATATTTGTTCTGTTTCTGTCATATTTCTAGGTAGTGAAGTTACTCTATTATTTAAATAGATATAAATAAGTCAACTTTAAAAATTACTATATTCCTGGTACATATATACATGTAATTAAGTAACTGGAAATATCAAGTATTATTATCAGGTATAATTTCAAGATCCCATCTGGAGACATTGTTGGGAGCTACATATTACATGTGAGCACTATAAGCCTGGAGAGGTAATTTTCTTAAAAGGTAACCTATTATAATACAATTACCATGATTTATTCCCAAAGAAATCTTGCACGGTAAGTAAAGTAGGTTTTATCTAGTACAGTGTTGCTTGAAACCAGCCAGAATGAACTCATACATGCTCCTGTTTAAATGAGAGGAGTTGGCATGATCAGGATCAGCCATTTTTATGATGGGACAATATTTTGTATCCACATAAATTTTTCTTAATATATTGGCACATATAATTCTTCATCTTTAATATTATATTATTTTGCTATAAAATAATCCAATGTAAGCTAATACTTTAAATGTTGTTTAAGTTCTCATAACTTTACACACTTAAAAACATAAATTGAATCAAAATTTTCAGTCTACTCATTATACAGAAGTATTAAATTTAGGAGGGATGGGGGGTCTCGAGTTATTTTCAAGGGGATTATTACAGTTTTCCCAGTAGATAGGTTAAAATTAGGGCGGTTGGTCGTGGGTCAGTTGAATGCGGCTTCCCCATTTTATGGGGTGACCGAAACCTATGGATTCCAAAGGTTTCGGCCATGTGGCGTTTGCGCCGAGCCATTCAACTGATGCTATAATTCATTGTGCTGCTGCTGCTTAAAACAATCTCATTTACTGTGAAAATGTGTGCTGCTTTCAACAAATTCATGAATTGGTCTGCTTTGCTTACTTGAAACAAACTCAGTTGCTGTGCAAAATGTGTACTGCTTTCAACAAATTTCATGCACAGTGCTTTGCTTGCTAAAATAGCTGTTGTAACGTTCGCGGTTTGATAACCCGGAACGATAACTACAACATACATATAAACTTGTAAAGTTTATTTAAAATACATGTACATAAAATTTAATTGTAAGGTTAATTACCGTTCGCGGTATACCCGGAACGGCCATTATTATGCTTATTATATGTACATGTGATATTATGCTTTCATGTTGCTTGCTGCTGCTGCTGCTGCTTGTTGTTATTTGGGGTCGCCCTTTTACGCTTGGCGACCCCCTGCTGCTTTTAAATATGCCACGACCAACACACGCCAATATCAAAATAAACGTGTATAAAATCATGTTTGTTTTATTTTCCTCTATATAAATAATCTGATAAAACATGTAGTATGGATATTTTAAGGACTAAAACATAATTTTTGTTTCAGTAGTCAATTATTGATAAACAAGAAGGCAATTTTGTAAAGGACTTCAATTTTTTAATTGATTTCATTACTACATTAGCTTCATCTGTTTTAATATACAAAGATTTGGCCAATTGATTTGATGTATTTCACAATGGCAATTTTCTTTGGTCTTAATTTAGTATTGTGATCAGACATCTAAACTTGATAAGCATGATATAAGCCTATGGATTTCATTCAATATATATACTGGTTTATCATAGAGTAAATTTAATTTTATTGCTTATCCGATATTCGAAACCCCTACTTATAAGATCCAGGGGTAGAAGCATTCTAAATTTAACCTATTGGAATTTCACAAACAGTTTCAGTCAGAGAAAAATTGTAGGAAATACAAAGGTATTGTTATTAATGGATTAGAAATTATAGCATTTGTCAAAATTTTCCACTAATTATATTAGATTCATGCCAGGTAAAAATATCATTCATACATAATCAACAGCAAAATTCTATTTCTCTTATTTTCTCGGCCATAAGCTTTAATGTATGACAAATATTAAAATGATTCACAGTACTTTTTAGGGGGTAGTACTTGTTCAGTGTATGAATTAAACCTTTACTAACAAGAAAGTGCTTCCTTCTGATCACATTTTCAATTTTGGGTGAATTAAGGAAATTTTTAATTTTTGCTTATTCTCCATACCTTTAGGAAACTATCAAGAAAGTGCATCCTTCTGATCACATTTTCAATTTTGGGTGAATTAAGGAAATTTGTAATTTTTGTTTATTCTCCATACCTTTAGGAAAGTGATGTACAGTACTGTTTGTAATTTAGGAATAATGCACTGTCAGGCAAGGTCAACACAATAATTCTATTTATTTTTTAACTACAGGTATAATTAAAATACATGTGTATACAGTAATCATTATTCTGGCAAGCCAGTCTGATAGGGGAAAGGAGTTTTGCTCGGAGTGAGAGACATTTATTAGTAATACTTGTCCTGTTTCTATCATAGTTCAAGCAAGTGAAGTTACACTATTATTTCAATATGTTTAGATCTGTAATTGTCATTAGAAGTGAACTTTAAAAAGTTCTTTATTCCTGATACATTTAATTAAGTAGCTGTAAATATCCAGTTTATGATGTATAGGCTCACAGCCACAGCTCAGTTAAACGGATTAGTTTGGTGAAAAGGCAATGATTAGAATAGAGGTAAGACGTAAGAGCAGATGTCATGATAATAAAATTAAGATATGATGAGAAGTAAAGTCATTTTCTGTTTTTAACTTTTTATTATGAACTTTAAAAAGATAGCATTTCAAGTATCATTATGAAGTATAATTCCAAGATACCATTTGAGTCATTGTTGGGAGTTAAAACATTGAATGCTGCAACACCTGACTTGTAATACATGTGAGTACTGTAAACCTGGAGAGTTAATTTTCATGTAGAAGCTAACCTATTATAATACAATTAACATGATTTATTTCCATAAATAGTCTTACATGGTAAGTTAAATAGGTTTTGTCTTGAACAATGTTGCTTAAAGTAATACTGGCTAGAATAAATTCATGCAGCTATTGAAATGCCCTCAGGAGGGTAGATCAGGATCAGCCATTTTATCATGGGACAATATTTTGTCTGCATATAAAATTAAATGATTCTTAACATTTTGGTACATGTAATCTTTTCATGTTTAATATATGAACTATTTTGGTATAAAATAATCCAATGTAAGTTAATATAAAATCTTATGCTTAATTTCTCATAACTTTACAAATTTAAAACATCAATTGAAGCAAATTGCATATTTTCAGTCTATTTATTATACATATGTATTCAACTTAAGATGAATGGGGGGTCTAGATTTATTTCTCGGGGTTTATTTAAGTTTCCCAAGTAAATAGGTTGAAATATAGGGCGGTTGGTCGTGGGTCAGTTGAATGCGGCTTCCCCATTTTATGGGGTGACCGAAACCTATGGATTCCAAAGGTTTCGGCCATGTGGCGTTTGCGCCGAGCCATTCAACTGATGCTATAATTCATTGTGCTGCTGCTGCTTAAAACAAACTCATTTACTGTGAAAATGTGTGCTGCTTTCAACAAATTCATGAATTGGTCTGCTTTGCTTGCTTGAAACAAACTCAGTTGCTGTGCAAAATGTGTACTGCTTCCAACAAATTTCATGCACAGTGCTTTGCTTGCTAAAATATCTTTAGTAACGTTACGTTCGCGGTTTGATAACCCGGAACGATAACTACATACATGTAAACTTGTAAAGTTTATTTAATACATGTACATAAAATTTAATTGTAAGGTTAATTACCGTTCGCGGTATACCCGGAACGGCCATTATTATGCTTATTATAAGTACATGTACATGTAATATTATGCTTTCATGTTGCTTGCTGCTGCTGCTGCTTGTTGTAATTTGGGGTCGCCCTTTACGCTTGGCGACCCCTTGCTGCTTTTAAATATGCCACGACCAACAATCGCCATTATAAAAATAAACGTGTATAAAGTCATGTTTGTTTTATTTTCCTCTATATAAATAGTAGCATCTATTAATTTAAAGAATAGATGCCTTTATTTTATGAGGAAAACTTTTTGCTGCTATTTGAGTTGGGTTAGCTTGAATGTAATTTAGATCGGGTTCGGGATATCTCGAATTCCCCCTCTTTGCCCTTGATCCTAAAACGAAAGGTACACGAATTTTGTAGCAGACAGAATTTTCAAAAAATATGCTTTCAATCACGATTGTTTCTTAAATCCCATCCCATCCCACCCCATATGGTAGAGTAATGGTAGAATATACATCTTGACATTAATCAATTTAAGAAGTTTTGTCTGCTAAAGAAGTTTTGTCTGCTGTTGGGGTTTTCTCTATCATTTCAGATTTGACTTGAATATTGACTTCACTTGGAAGATCTTCGTCGTGGCATTCCATGGGCCTGACCTTGTATGCTGTAATTTTTATTGCGTGTTTAGCCTCGCTCGAAGAGTCCTTGATGACATTCCATTGGATTACGATTGGCTTTTCCCCTTGTCTCAATATTCCGTTTGCGCCGAGCCATTCAACTGATGCTATAATTCATTGTGCTGCTGCTGCTTAAAACAAACTCATTTACTGTGAAAATGTGTGCTGCTTTCAACAAATTCATGAATTGGTCTGCTTTGCTTGCTTGAAACAAACTCAGTTGCTGTGCAAAATGTGTACTGCTTCCAACAAATTTCATGCACAGTGCTTTGCTTGCTAAAATATCTTTAGTAACGTTACGTTCGCGGTTTGATAACCCGGAACGATAACTACATACATGTAAACTTGTAAAGTTTATTTAAAATACATGTACATAAAATTTAATTGTAAGGTTAATTACCGTTCGCGGTGTACCCGGAACGGCCATTATTATGCTTATTATAAGTACATGTACATGTAATATTATGCTTTCATGTTGCTTGCTGCTGCTGCTGCTTGTTGTAATTTGGGGTCGCCCTTTACGCTTGTCGACCCCTTGCTGCTTTTAAATATGCCACGACCAACAATCGCCAATATAAAAATAAACGTGTATAAAGTCATGTTTGTTTTATTTTCCTCTATATAAATAATTTTCACAGGCAAGCGAGAAATATCCACAAGATTCGCGCACACCTCAATCTCACAGATATTTTTTCTCATCTTCGCGAACCAGCCAATCGCTGGGTCATCTTTAATCCAGTAAAATAATTTATGTATGGAGTACGGTATTTGTAGTGTGTTGTTAATACTTTGTTAGCAATTGACTTACATGTAATAATTTTATCATGGTTTTTTTTAATTGTGCATTGCTAGCTTATCGTTTATCACTTTCCATTTCATGTTCACATTATGATTTCCATGCGTATGTAATTCTTATAAATACGTGTCAAAATAAAAAGTGAAATACAAGTACAGACATCAACATTTTACTAATACTTACAGGGAAAGATTGATTTTACGCGAAAAAGGCTCCTTAATAAGACCTTATTATAGACAGCATTTATAAGAGGAAAGTGTAAAATGGTCTCAGTTTTTCTTGAAATAGAAAAGACATTTATGGTCGTAGTAAGCAATTTTAGAAAAAAAAGGGGGGGGGGGTATACAAAGGACGAACATATACAAAGTTGTATCTTTTAAAAATATTTTTTTAAAGGAAAGTGTTACAGTAAATTATTTAATTTTAAAGTATATTTTAGAAAATTCCTGTACTTCACAATAATGCTCATATAATTGTATGTAATGAACGTATAATTTAAGTCAAAGCATAGACCCCCACCCCCCTGACCTCTTTTAATCGTATAGTGATAAACTACTAATCTTCGTGGTAGCGGATCCAGCGATTTTCAGATATTAAATGCAGAGGAAGACATAGTCCCCCTAATCCACCTTTCCCCCCACCTTAAGCCATAACAATGCAGGGGCTATTTTGAAAGTTGATCTACATGCAAAAAAATTAAAATATTAATACATAATAATCATCATTTGAAATGAGAAAGACTATAGTGGCCAAAGAAGGATCTTTGATTTGATGTTCTTTTATAAATAATAATAAACACTATCTAGGGTCATATATTTTATTCAGGATTTGTTTCTGAAAAAAAAAAATTGAAACAAGTTCTTCATAATACTTTTGAAGAAAGCTAAAAATTATTTTTCACGTTATGCAAGTGCAAAAAAATATGTACGCGGTTTCATGAAGTGAAATGAATGATTTTTCGGTTTTGTACAAAAAAAAAAAAAAAAAAAAAAAAAAAAAAAAAAAACGATTAATATATATTGCTGCCACATGTGATACTTATACATATATATGTAGTGTATGCATCGACGTGAAGATTTGTTTAAGCGAATATGTGCATTTTATGTAAACACACACCCCAGATAGCAAGCTTACGTTGGCCCGATGTTGGGCCATCGTTGTAAGTTACGTTGGTCCAATGTCGGAAAATGATATTGGGCCAATGTAATTTTGCTCATCGGCGCAACGTTGCGCCGACATGTTGGCGCAACGTTGGCCCAATGTCATAGAACGATAATTCTGACGTTGGTCCAACGTTGGGCCACTGTTGTCAGTTATGTCGGCCCAACGTTGGGCCAACGTCAAAATTATCGTTCTATGACATTGGGCCAATGTTGCACCAACATGTCGGCGCAACGTTGCGCCGATGAGCAAAATTACATTGGCCCAATATCATTTTCCGACATTAGACGAACGTCGGATAATGTATATTGGGCCAATGTAATGTTGCTCATCGTTGCAACATTGCACTGACATGTTGGCACTACGTTGTCCCAATGTTATACAATGATAATTCTATTGTTGGCCCAATGTAGGCCCAACGTATTTGTGCATCTTTATGTAGGCCTTACGTTGGCCCAGTTTCAAACAATGATAATTTTTATGTTGGCCCAACATATCTGTGCACAAAGATATTTAGAAATCTATGGAATTCCATCGAAATCTAAGAAATTCCAGGAAGATACAATGAAAACTGAATTCAATTCAATTCAATGTTCAATTTATCATAGATCAAATCTATATTTTAAAAATAAAAAAAAAAATGTTTCTTTCACAATGTGTTTTCAAACAAATATTACATATACACTTATAGATGTACAATGTAAGCATATTTTTTTTTTCTAAGTATTCTCACTGATCAACATTTCTTTGTAATAAAATAAACTATTTCTTTTTTTTAAAATATGACATTTGACTTAATAACATTGGGAGAGGTCATTGAAACCTCAATAGGGTATACAGTTACGATGAACTTCCAGTTGCCAATGAACATTTACCGTACAAAGTTAATGACTAGACTAGAATGACAAACACATGTATTAAGACAAAATATACACTATAACTATATTTATAAAAAAATCCCATAAAATTAACACAGTCACGCTATTTTCCCCGAATATGCCAAAGATCCTAATTTATGAGTTAGATCCGAAATTTCTCAAGTGTCTGCTTGAATCACTTCCTCACTGATATCCCATGAAATTCACAAATGAATTCACTTTAGTTTAAGTATGAAGGCTCGATAAATGTAAAAATTTGAGAAGTTAACAGATGACAGACGAATACTAGACACTGATGAGAAAACTCGCTTTGTTTAACTTTGAACTTAAAATGGCTCAAGTGAGCTATTGAAAGGAAAAGGTTAGGGCTAGAGCTAAAGCTCTATGCCTGACTTACATTGAATAAGATATAAGATTCATGTATTTCAATTCATGTGATTTTGTAGATCTAATCAGGAAATTTAAAAAATCTTAGAATAACTTTGTGTTAATTTCCATACTGCATTTGCCCTTCTTGTGAGCATTCATATTCCTGTAAATAATGCATGCATAATTGTGCATCATAGAATATGTCAAAATGATAGCTATTCTTAATAATTTATGCATAAGTATTTGATATAAAATAATTAATATGCAAACATGTAGCTGTGCTAATTTATAGCATGTTTAGATTACCTGTCAGAATCCATTGTTATGTATTTTTGGGATAAGGAAATTAAGGATATAAACCTCTTGTTTACTTGGTACTTAAGAAATGAATGTAATAATTTTTTCTTTGATCGATGTATCAAAGGTTTGAATTCAATTAAATGAATTTAAAAAAGCGACAGAAAACTACATGTATATCTATAAAGAAAAAAGAATTTTCCCCATTTATCCCTGCCACTGATTCCCAATGACTACATCTATTATGACGTCACAAATGACGTACACCGAGTAACGTCATGTACAACTGTGAACTCATAAGTTTGTTTTCCTTTAATTTCAGAAATGTAATTTTTAAATTCTTTGCCATATTTATTGCTTTCAATGAAAAATGACTGCTTTTTTCTATCACCATGTGTTATCTATTTATTTGATGTCTTATGACCTACCAATGAATCACTGACTGTCACTCTAAAAAAATTACCGATTCTTGATAACAAAGTTTAGCTCTTATTTCTTATACTCGTCAGAGTCATAAACAAACATAATAATTGACATGAAAGTTTATATTTGCGATAGTCAAACATAAAGTAAGTTGAAAGTTGTACTTGTCTGTAAATCAATCTAATTTTGGAAAAAGAACTGTCGATAAATCGGCATTTTTAACAGATATGTTTTAGACTGAAGCAATCATATTTATTCCAGTAGCCAGACGTGTCTGTAGGTGCATCAGTTGACATCTTCTTGCTTGTGTGATATTAATGTTCATCCACTTACATAAATAATATTATAAACTTTTCTAATTGATCCTTTAAAGTTTGAATAAAAGACAAAGACAAATATGGTTGTTCATGATCATAGCATTTTTACACGTGTCGACATTTTATCTTATTTTTTTCACCATGAGCACACTCGTTACCGCAAAATATTTTCATTGGAAATTATTTGTCGAACAGTTAAAATTATTTTTCTGTTTCAATATTTTGCGGTAACGACTGTGCTCTATGTGAAATTCACGATTTATTGTGTAAAATTTGAGCAATTTTCCGGAAAAAACTCGAACCATGCTGCGTTTTAGAATTAAGTTTGACATCGTAACATCCGGTTTTGACAAAATTGTTGCACATGTAAAAAGTGTCAATGTTCTAGGTTGATAATAACCCAAAACATTTTTTCTAATGTTCTTTTCAAAATTAACATATTTGCTAGGCCAAATAGGGCATTTTGTGGATTGAATTCTTTGCAGAAAATATGCGTATTTGACTACCTTCAACAAAGAATTAAAATATGAGCACAGCCCACGATCCCAAAAATAAAACATGTTTTTTTTATCTTCAGAAATAGACCTTTCATTATGTATTGGCATATTTTGGATCAAAGGTTGTGCTCTATATGTAATATTGAAAAAAAAAAACGCTTCAATTTTAGATCTTTTTAAAGGAATTTACAGGATATGAGGAAAATGACGCATTTTATGACGTCATAATGCATTGACTAGATGTGTAATTACGTCACAATTAATAGATACGTGGTCACCAAAAGTCCAAGTGATAAATACTGCATTTGCAACCTAAACTGAGTGGTTTTTAATTTTCAGAAATTCTCAGGGCCAAATACAGCCCTAAGTGGCTTTTCCTCTTTCAACAATTTTAGCTTTAAAATATTTTGAGCGTAAGTTTGCTCAGGAACAAAGCGTGGATTTACATATTTCATTGATATTATCATTCTACACATTATATTAAAATATTGAGCCTGATAAAGCCTACGCTCGGTGAGTTAAAATCAAAACATCGACGAAATATATACATTTTTCTGTCTAAATCTTGGAAAATTAAATTTACATGATTTTCGTGACGTCATTTTAAACATATGACGTCATTTCTTATGAAAATATACAGTGCTATTGAGCCAGCATATATTTCCATGTTTAAGTACATGATTAAATATTTCTCTGTCATACCGCGACTGATATCTTCTAAGGGCACTCTGTTTGAAATCTTTGAAGGTTTTTTTAAAAAAAGCAAATTTAAATCTGAATTACGTCTTACAATTTTCTGAAACTAGTTTAAATGCACTTGACAGAAAAGGCAAGCTTCCGCTTTTCTTCAAACAAATTCTAAGCTCATTTAACGAATGTAAAAAAAATATGTAACTTCGAAAATACATCACCTAATGATATTTTAAAACAACCCATATGGAATAACAACAATATTAAAACAAAAGAAGAGACATTATTTTTCAACAACTGGGTCAATAGTAATATTCTCTATTTAAAAGATTTAATAGATGATAACGGGAACATAGAAACACTACAAATGCTTTCCACTGTTATTAAAAGAAAGTCAAACTGGCTTTGTGAATATAAAACTTTATTATCAGCAATTAAACCATTATGTAAAAAATGTGTCTTATCTAAAGCTAAATATTTGAACATAAAGGATGAAATGAAATTTCATTTCGAATCAGAGGTATCAAATCGAAATGGTAAGAAATGCCAATTCTTCTATAAAATTTTAATACATAAGAAATTCAATAATGTTATCAAATTAAACTTTCTCAGGAGTTTTCAATTCCTGCAAACGACTCAAATTTATGGCGAAATATATACATGAGAAAAATCAAAAATAAATGATAACAAAATTGCCGAATTTAGTTATAAAATGCTTCACAATATTCTCTGCAGCAATGATTATTAAGTAAATCGATAAAAAAAACAAGGGGGACAACTGTACTTTATGCAAAACAACTGAAACCACAAAACATCTACTTTTTGAATGTAAAATCGTTGAACAGATTTGGAAAAAACTAGGAACCTTTTATTCATGGATATAAAATGGAAACACATTGTTCTGGGCTTTTTTCTAGAAAAAAACGATAAGATTGAATTGTTGAATTTGTTAATATCTTTATTACATTGCGTATAAAATATATAGATGCAAAATGTATTGTAGAATTGAATCTCTGAAGGAAACTGAAATAGATTTGTTAAAAAATGTCTAAAATGCACTCATTCAATATTCTTCTGTATTACGTCTTACGAAATGTAATAAACAACATTTCTTTTTTTTAAAAATTTGCAGACACATTAGGAATATGATGTACATGTTTTTATCTGTCTTTTTTTGTTTTTTTTTTTTTTGTTTTTAATCAGCTACTTCGAGAGAACAGTCTCAAGTAGTATTGTCCACTGGGGAGTGTTTGGGCTTTCTTGTGGACAATAACTGACAGTTCAGCTCTGTTTCAGTGTATATTTTGTATATTTATACTCTGTAACACTTTGTCGTAAAAAAAATATTATTCCATTATATGTATATACACTATAAAAAAATTGTTAGAATCATTATTTTTTGTAATAGCTTGACTTAAATATGTAGACCATTGATGTATTCAACAACATAAAGATAATCATGCTTCTCTATTATTATTTTTGTACTGTTAATGTATTGTTGTAATTCATAAAAAAAAATCTGAATAAAATCTTATTTTGAAAAAAATATATTTCTCTGTCAACGTTTGATATCTGGGGGCAATTATTGCTTATTACCGAATAAAGTTCTTTATACAAGAAAACGTTATTTTGAAGTCACACAAAAATATTAGGTCTTCACACTTCCACAAAAGTAAATTATTTGCTGCATGGATGGATCTTAGCTTAATGAAATCTTACTATTGCATGCTGTTTTGTCGTTTGTAAAAGTGCACACAAAATAAAAACCATTCATTGATCTCAATGCAATTGTCAATGTAAACTCAGGTCGTAAAAGTTGAAACAGACTGTACACAGTGAGAAGCTGATACATCACAATTGTACAATAAAAAAATGTATTTTGCTATTAAAACAAATATCATTTGCAATAAAATAAAAGGCCGTTATCTTGGAAGCAATGTCCATTTTACTATTATATGTATTTACTGTCAGCTTAATTCTCGGCCTTAATCTCCTGAGAAATGATACTGTCGTGTGATTGTATCAAGAATCATTGAAAATATAATGGAAGGGTCCAGATCAATCGATTTATTGCAAGGACTTAACTTTAATGTTTCTTGCCAAGTTTTTACACATACATGTAAACACAAGAGGCATTAAGCTGTTTGAAAAATACTGTGAGCCTTTCGAAGTCTTTCAAATGAATTAGCAATGCCTACAGTAAATGTACCTGACCAGCAAAATAAATATTCAACCTGCAGTCTAACAAATGTTATTGTAGCTATTAAATAGTAAAATCTATATTGGTTCGCAGCAAGTTATATAAAGTGCATGTCGTGTTAAAAAGAATTATCGAAACGAAGATTTTTAACTTGCTAATGCCCTCGCAATATTGGAATTTAGAAAATACCACAAAATTCCAACTATATTTGCTAAAACCATGTGAATCCGACAACAAGTTAATTGTCTAAATGAATAATCGAAATGTCTTCAACATGTAGATATGAACCACAGTACATTTTTCTGAATCAGAAAAGTCCTAAAAAGAATCGCCCATACTTATAATTATATATTTTTATCTGAAACAATCGCTGATACAGTGTATCTCCATTTGTCTCCGGAACGTTAACTGGATTGCGTCATGCGTATTGCGCAGGAGGACCTTTTATCTTCTTCACGGTATACTTACATTGGTCTTGTACATGTAACAACTTCCTGAACTTTGTATTTCTTACCTGCAGAGAAAACATGGTTTATGGTTGGTTTTAGCTGCTGATCAGAGTTACAGGGCTAATGGTAACAACGTCTTTAAGAAAATGTTACAGGTAACGTATTTCAATTTACTTTCATGTTTGATTTTTTTATGAAGATATCTGGAAAGCTTGAAGGGGAAGTAATAAAAAATGATTTCAAAGACTTATTTGGTTTTGTCAAAGGCTTTTCGTTTACTTAAATTTTACATAAATATTAATCGTTGTAAAAATCATAATGTTAGAAAACCGATTATGGTCTTTTATCAATTCTCTTACAAATAAAAATAATCTTATTTTGGACAAGAAAGAGAGAGATGTTATCATGCGGTTCATGTATATCAATTTAATTAAAACTTTTTTTTTATCAAACATGACGCCTTTTTGTACTAGTGGTTTTATAGTGGAATGTTTAATGTTTGTTGGAAAATATTATTGTAAATTTCTTCCCTATTTTCTTCTTCCCCAAAATATTTAATGCAATGTAAATCTTAACAATCGATTATTCCTTCCAACATCTTATTTTTATGTAATATGATATGAAGGAGGAATATATATATTTAAAAAAAGAATCACTGAAGCAAAAAGCCTTCCTGTTAATTATTTCCTGTATATTTCAATGCGCACTGTTTAGCGATGTAATTTAAAACTTTTAGGTGCGGCATGGCGTAAACAGTTTAGCATAAAGAGGAAGAACATTTTTAAATTATATCAAAAGAGATTCTCATGGTTTAGGATTTCTTTCTCTATTTCCTAAAGGCGCGGGGATAAGGAACATACTACATTTCCTACAATAAATTTCAACATACCCATCCATGTCAAATTTCACTGTATGATCTTCATACAATTCTAAACTGTTTATTTGATGGGGCCAAGTCACAAAGATGAACGTAGGGCAATATTTCCTTATACATATCATGTTTCATCATTTGAATAAATAAACTCTGTCAAATACTTAATGTCATTGCACATGCAAATGAATTGATAATTATAAAATGCAAGGAGTTCTCTTCTATGTTTTACCCATTTTTATAAACATTTTTATTTTTAGTAAATACAATTGTTAATTTTTAGTAAATACAATTGTTAGAAAAGCTGTTACAAAATATTCCTTATACAAGAGACTAAAAATTACAATCAATGTACACTCATCCCTATGATTAAAATCGATACTCTTGAAAAATGGATTGTTTCAACATCATTATCTACAGACAGACAGAGTAAGAGTTACAAAGTGTGTTTATATAAAGGAAATATCCCTTTGGATATAGAATTAAGAATAGTATTTTATCAACAGCGATGTAATTAAATGATTTGCATTACACAGATCAAAATGTATGAAACGTTTTACTATGCTTAACCTTATGCCAATACATGTCTATAACAAAAATCATCAGTTGACAAATCATTAAAGGTAAGACATTTCAACAAATTACAGTTATCACAAAATTCCATTTTCTCATCATTCTAGAATTCAATTATTTATACAGAGGAAAATAAAACAAACATGATTTTGTACACGTTTATTTTAATATATTGGCGATTGTTGGTCGTGGCTTAAAGCAACAAAGGGGTGCCAAGCAGGGCGACCCCAAACAATTTCAACAAGCAGCAACAACAATCAAGCAAAATATTACATGTACATGTACTTATAATAAGCAAAACAATGGCCGTTCCGGGTTTACCGCAAACGGCAGTTAACCTTACGATTAAATTTTATGTACATATATTTTAAATAAACTTTACAAGTTTATATGTATGTAGTTATCGTTCCGGATAATCAAACCGCGAACGTTACTTAAGATATTTTAGCAAGCAAAGCACTGTCCATGACATTTGGTGAAAGCAGTACACATTTTGCACAGCAATTGAGTTTGTTTCAATCAATCAAAGCAGACCAATTCATGAATTTGTTGAAAGCAACACACATTTTCACAGTAAATGAGTTTGTTTTAAGCAGCAGCCTCACAATGAATTATAGCATCAGTTGAATGGCTCGGCGCAAACGCCACATGGCCGAAACCTATGGAATCCACAGGTTTTGGTCACCCCACAAAATGGGGAAGCCGCATTCAACCGACCCACGACCAACCGCCCTAAATGTCACTCAGTGGCGGATTTAGAGGGGGGCCCAGCCCCCCCCCCCTCTTTTGAGTCCAAAAATTCACAATATTTTACAAATCGATGTTTATTTGGTGTGGCTATGGGCCCCCACCCTGACCTCAAACTGGTCGCCCCCCCCCCCTTACAAAATTTCTGGATTCGCCACTTTCACCTTTTTACTTCAGAAACTGAAATAGCCCCTCCCCCTGAAAATAACTCTAGATCCCCATACCTCCTAAGTTGATTATGTGTGTATAATAATTAGACTAAAAATATGCAATTTGTGTCATAATTTATATTATACATGCATCTTCGCTAGCCAAGCGTCCGACCCGTTTCCGTCACAGTTTTTTCGCCAAGAACGATAACTCTATTAATTCGATAGATGGCAGTTGTGTATTTACTACATCTGAATTAACAAATGAATTGTTTATCATTATGAGCATGAGAATACCGGTATTTTTAACAATGCTTTTTATTCACCAAAAGATTTTACTTTTTTCAGGCGTAAAATTTCTGTAGTATTCGTAGTAACCCATAATTCAATACTCATTCAACTGATTGGTCAGCTAAAATCATGCTGGTGCCTCATTTGCTAATCTGACGCCAAGATATAGTCCAGGTTCTCATGCAAAAATATTTGTCTAAAAAGAAATTTTAATTCATGACTGCAGAAAACTGCATGGTAGAGAATACTTAATTAAGTTTGAATGAATGTAAAAGAGATCGATTGATTGAAGTACATTTCTACAAGCATTATCAACTGAATCAAGGGTGGTGAAAACTGGAACGCAACATAACTTTTCTCTTTACCATGCCTTTACGTGCTGTTTACTTCCTAGCCACATTTCCGTGAATAATTTACCCTATCTCGCTGCAATCTCCCATGCAGAGTTATCATTCCTCCCTTTCTCAGACACCTCTGCAATGGGCTTGCGTCAAGATTTTTTGACATACATGTAACGAATAAAACGTGATATTTGCAGGATTTTTTTTCAAATTAAATTAAAAGTTTCGGATTGATTAGGTAAATTTTTATCTCAAAACTTAGACATAACCATAGAAATTCAATTATAATAAATTAAAACAAACGCACTACTTCTCAAGTTTATCACTGTGATATACGCGAGCCAATAACAGAGGTGAATGTATGAGCCGATGGTAGAGAGTGATCTAGCTGAAGATCAGTAGGGGTGATGAAAATGTTGTAAGATTGTCCTAGGGGCGCTATGGAATTGCTGGGACGGAACTTTTTACTTTACCAGTCCCTTGAAAAATGTGCTAAAATATAGATTTGCTTCCGGCATCTTCGGTATAGTGATTGATTGATTGTATATTGTTTAACGTCCCTGTCAAGGATTTTCCACTAATATGGAGACGTCACCGTATGCCGGTGAAGGGCTTCAAATTTTGACGTTTACTCGGTACTCAAGGCCATTAAGCAGTGAGGGGTCTTTATCGTGCCAACGCCTGCCGCCGACACGAGACCCGGGTTTATAAGATCCCTCCGAAGGACCCGTAACTTTCACTTCAAAGTGCCGAGCGCATGGCGAAGGAACAGTTGTTACCCATTTAAATGGCTAGGTCAGTAACGGCCGAGATACGAACTCACGACCTCCCGATCACGGAGCGAGCGCTCTACCGACTGAGCTACCGTGAACGGTACTTCGGTATACATTATATCGCGTGAGCCTTCCTTATTAGAAAGGAATTAATAAAAATGAAGTGGCAAGCGCTTTTCATATTGCGCGCATAATGGGAACAAGATATAGAATGTGTGAGGATATAGCAGCGCGTCCTAGGTTCCGGTAAACTGTCTCTGGGTAATATTGACTAAAGTATATGTACCTATTTATAATCATTAACACAAAGTAAAGAATAAACATGTTTAAAAAACTAACCACGCACAGGCGCAAAGCAGTAGAGCGACATTGAATGACAAAGACTGACATTGTTAGAACGCTCATTATGGAATATGCACATATATAGTACTCCAACTGGGAGAAGTACCACGAACTCGATATTTTCAATTACGTGGGTTCTTGTACAGATCCCCGACCCTGTCTAAGTACCCATTCAACCCTGCATAATGATAAGACAAAGACGGAAACCATCGTACAGCTGTATATTACACTTAACTTAGGACGATTCATTAGAGTGAATCTTGATTCATTAGACTGGCTCAGTATTAGAATTTTACATCGATGACTATTTAAAGTAATGGAACTGAGTAAGTCACTATAAATATAAAACTTTGTAAAATCCAGTCAACTTGAGATAACGACTCGTATATGTTCTGATTTCTGATGGTTAACAACTGATAAGGCCGTAGAAAATTTTGATTTTTAGGAATGACTAGTCTCTTTCTCCAGATTTAATTATTTTTACATTGAATACCTTACATCACCGTATACAAGGGGTAATGCGGGGTAGTCGCTAAAAAGTATAGGGGAGTCGTTTTTAACGTATGGGGAAGTAGATTCACAGCTTCGGAGTGAGAAAAGATGTGGGTCACGTCTTTTTTCGGTATTTATAAGATGTATTTACACAAAACATATAGCCCACGGAAGGTAGCAATAGTTAAGCTTTGCCTTGGTCATTTGTCCGTCTAGCATATACGTCTAGTTTTCTCAAACAATTCGAAACTATTCGACAGATTTCATATTTACGTTGATCGAGTGATTAAAATATGTATGATTTGCACAATCTTCTACTTATGTAGGGATTCTGACAGTTAAAATTGCAAAAAGCAAAGGTTTATTCTTAATATGCAACAATAAAAAATTGTCTAGACTTTATAAAAATTAATAATAAAGACATTTTCTCTTTACAGAGTAATAGTAACGTGGGGGGGGGGGGGGGGGGGGGGGGTCGTTTCTAGAAAAACACAACGCATACTGGAGTGGCACAATTGAATAGTACTATTATTCTAAAGTTCAAATTTATGTTTGCTATGGACCAGAGAAAAAGATTCTCTGGCTTGCTTCCCCACGATGCTACATGCCTGCAATATATGCAATATGAACGAGTAAAACTAAAAACGTGACATGTATTTATCGTTCCCTATTGTGAAGTACATGCTTGAGCATGCATATACCAGTAATTCACATAATTTACTACATTTGATATACCGTAAATCTGAAAATTTTTGATGTATATAATTTTTTAGCAAATTTGCGAGCTCATTGATTCGCAAAAATATTTTTTTTTAAATAAATTACCAATAGGAAAATGTAAGCAAAGCAGTGGTCATTCGCAAAATTTTCAAACGTAGAAATTTATCAACAGCTTTTTGATCCAAATTTGAAAATAAAATCGACGTAAACATTTCCAGATTTACGGTAATTTCTGCAGGCATGAGCAAACTAAAACTCAGAATCCCATGGGAGAATGGTGGGGTTTTCAATCCCACCAACTACATGTACACCACCTTTCTCCCATGTGAGAGAAAATGTCAGATGGGATATTTTCTCCCATGGGATTTTTTCCCCCCATGAATGATCAACTGGGATAAATCTGCAATTTTCATTTCAATTTATGTGCCTTTAATATGATGAATGGTTGTGCATTTCAATGATTTGAAAAAAGTAGTTACAGAAAATTTACAAGTTTCAAAAGTATGAAATTCTTACTTTATTGAAATATTTTTAAAGAACTTAATGTTTTCATCTACTGGTATAAAACAACCCGTCATTGTTTGTATTCACGAAAGTGCAGTGAGTGGGTGGGGGGTTATATTCTGAGGAACCTTATATACATGTACCTGAGGAAAGTAAGAATTAAATGTATACAGTGAGGAAATATTTTGGTATTTGATCTGTTCAAAGTTTGAAGTTTATTATTTTTACACATCTCCCTTTATTTTTTTTACTGTAGACATACAATTCCAGCGCTTGGGTAAATCTGCATTGAAGTCCCGTCTTCAACATTCTTGCTGAGTGTATATTAGCATATGTGTATTAACCCCAGATTATCCAAGATATTCTCATTTAGCATACTAATTCGTTGGTGCCCGAAGAAGTGTTACTTTATACGATAAACAAATGATTTAATTATGAATGTTTCATGTATATGTGGACCAAATTGAGAAAATATAACCAATTAAAAAAAATTACCCCCCCCCCCTCCTCCGAAAAAAAAGGCAAGGGGCGGGACTGACGCTCCAGAGCTTTCCCTTTTTCTAATAATCAACGATTGATATTACGAAATTTCCAATATCATAAATCTGTTTGTTCTTCTTTATGGAGAGGCTGCCATTGATGGTAGTGAGGGTTTGTATTTGTTTTTAATTTTTTGTGATGTAAGAAAAATACATATTAAGAGGAGGGTCCTGTTCCCTAATATATGTGCTATGAAACCATATATATAATCAAATTGTACATGTATATTGCTGATTTTTATGCCCCCGATAACGGAGTTTCGGGGGTATATACATGTAGTTTTTGTCGTGTCCGTCCGTTTGTCCAGCTGTCTGTTTCTCTGTCTGTTTGTCCGCAAAAAAAAATAACCTTGCCTATAATTTTTGATTTAGTGGAGCTATATGGCAATCATATTTCACATGTGTATTTCTTATGACAAGACCTTTCGTTGGGTATCACCAAATTTGACCTTTTGGCCTTGGAGTTTGACCCAATTTAAGGTTATCCGATCCTCAGGTTATGAAAATCAGGCACTGAGTAATTGAAAATGCTTACAAAGATGTCTCTAAATTCTCAAATTAAAATGTATTTACCCACGGTGCTTCTTGAAAATTCATCTTTAAATTTAATCATATTATATAGGGAAAATTAATAAATCTCGAATTATTTTTCAGGAAATGCGATTTGAATTACCTACTGCATATTTTTTAATTGATAATTGATCAAGAAATACATTTTAGGAATAAAAATCATAGGTATCCAGGCTTTTAAAAAAAATTGCATGAATTTTACAATTATTTGGACTTTACTCTCTCTTTCTTACTTCCATTGTTTCATAATGCATAGTGTATGAAGTGTTTCCTTTCAAAGAAAACACTATAAATCACTTCTAATTTCAAATCATGCATATAAACATTAGTAACTAAGGGTAATTTTAAAGAAAACTGATTTTCTTTAAATATGCAAGTTTTACTTCATTTTATGAGGTACAAATTTCAACTTTTTAAATAACGTTTGTTAAAACTTTAAAGAGCATTGAATCATATGTAGACGCATAAAATGAAAATTGTTGCATGAAAAAATTTCAATTTCAAGCCTTATTTTAATACTTTTTTAATTAAATTATAAATTAAAGAGTTATCCTTCCTGGCTGAGGATCGTATATCCTTAAAACAAAATTTTGCACTTTTATTAAGGCCATATCTTTTGGACAATAGATACAAGGACATTCATACTTGACATATACATTCTTTTTGGGAATACAGTACAGGCCACGAGTTTTCCGCAACGCTCGGTGGAAAAAACACCGTGTGAAACGCTCTGTGTTACACCGTGTACACGGTGTAGCACGGTGTGTGTGGATTTGAAATATACAGGTAGGCACACCTTGCCGCACCGTGTCTAGACAAATCTCAGCTAGTGCCCTCCGTGTTGCACCGTGTCCAGTAAATTTCGTTCCGTTACATGTCCAGAAAATTCTCCTCCAAGCTGCATCGTGTAAATAGTATTACAGACAAAATAGTTTGTCTCTGATGAAAAAATTGATAATAAATTTTAATGACAATTTATAACTTGGTTATGTAATATTATATAAAAATCGTTTTTATTCTACCAGATATTTGACTTCGAATGGCACGCATGATATTGAGATTAGATATCGATAACAAAAAATTAAATGATTTGCATTTGAATTAACTATGTGTCTAGAAATTTATATTTTATTCATCCACGTCACAAAATCAAAATTATGAATTTTATTTTAAATGAATAATTTAATCGCATGTGTTCACGTAACAAAGGAAGACGAAATGGCGTCGAGCTGCATTTGTGTCACATACACTGTATACATAGTACAGTGTAAAATTAAATCGGAGAAGTATTTATGTTCATGGTTTTAACATGTACAGTACTAGTGTACGATCCAAGGATTACAATGTTTATTCCTTATCAAAATACATTTATTTTGTTCATCTTGAATTATTCTGAATGTGAATGCGAAAATCGTCAGCAGAAACACGAAATTAATGCAATAATTTCAAAGCGTATTTTCTCGTAACAGCAAACATTATTTTCATAGAGTAGTATTCACTTCGTTGTGTTTTTAAAATCCTTTCAGTGTAAGTATTTATTTTAATTTGTTTGTCTTTTCTTGTAAAGTGTATAAAAAGCTATACCAGAGAGCGAGAGAGAGAGAGAGAGAGAGAGAGAGAGAAAGAGAGACTCATACAACCCCCTTTTAACATAGTCTGTATTTTTTTTTAATTCTTCGTTTTATTTAAGTTATGGAGGTCACAATTAATCATTCTATAATTCAATTTAATGCCACAACTGTTGTTTATACTCAACCCATTTAATGCAATTAATTCGTTCTCTGCATATGCTGTACGCACAAAATTCTCGTGCATCACCTGCTAATCAAAATCCCATGACGCTAGGTGACCTTGAAAGTCTGTTTACGCGGAAAGAATTTCTCTTGTGATTTGAAACAATCTTATGGTCAGTTCCGAGTTCACACCTGTTCAAAAATATATTGGGTCTCTGCCGGTGGGCCAGGGGCGCCGTATGTTTATCACACCTTTCAAATTCTTTAGCTCTGACCACAGCAAGTGTATACATGTAACACACTCAACTGATATGCGAAATTCATCTTCCAGGTTTCACTACAACAACAATTATAAACTTACATGTATTTGTTAATTTATTTAACCTTTTTCAGACACAAATAAGAATGTATCCCGTAGATTAAGATTAAAAAAAAATAACATAAATTTGCAGACTTCTGATAAAGTTTTAACTAGCTGATTCGTATCGCTTTTTTAGAAGGGGGGATTTTAAAAAATCGCTAAATATCTATATGTTTTCTCAAACCGTTTTTTTTTTCTTTTCACACGATATATTTCAGAATGAAGTAATATTCGTACTGAAGTTAGCACATTTCATTTGCCAAAAATTCGGCTGTGATTTTTGTATTCAGCCTGTTTACTAAGTTTATCACTCTTTTAATTAATGAAATTATTCAGATTATTATCTCTGCCTGTTCAGTGGATTTTCGAGTTTACCGCATTTAATATTTATATCCATATTTTACATAATTACAGATTTTTAGTGTTAGTCTAACTGCAATAATCCTCATCTGAACCTGTCCAATGATTCGTCGAGTATCGGTATCAAAGAGCAGAATTAATGTGCGAGTCTGATACCCTTTTTTAAAAATTTAATCTACACACAGTAAATGAACATTTAATTTCTTACAAAATAATTAATACACTTAGTATAATCACGCATCTGATATGTAATACGTAGGGAAAAACGATCTTGTATCAACGATTTAATTGAACACAGTTAAAATCAAAATCGAAAGTAGAGACAATGAAGTAATTCATTTATGAAAGCGTGATTCCTCTTAATGTAATACAATAATAGTCTATTGAACTTTTGACTAATATAATTAGTATTTTTAAAACTTGAAACGTGACTGTATATTTTTTTTGCCGGACACGAGTACGTTGTTATTAAGTTTTGAAGCATCATATTAGTTTAATCATCTGAATGCGATAAATTACCAATATTGATTTATGGAAAAAGTACAACAAATATTTCGAAAGAAAGTTGATTTAATTTAATTAAATAAAGGCAATGAGAATGTTTAAAATATTTATCATCAGAATTGTGACACACCGTGGTACACGGTGCACAGAAACGCTGACTTCAAAGACGCCGACAAGTTTCGAGGTCCACGCTAAAGCGTGGACTTGCGGTCCACGGGGCCCGTATTTTTTGCGGAAAACTCGTGGCCTGTACTGTACCTTTCATTGGATACAAACATTGGATGACCCTTTGACCTTGACTTTTGAGATTTCCGTAACTATGAAAAAACTGTAACCCTGGCTATATTTTTTGATCAATAAGTAATTCACACATATTATCCTTGTGAAAAGACATTTCATTGGATACCAAGAACCTTGACCTTTTGACCTTGACCTTGGAGTTTGACCTACTTTTTACAAACTTTAACCTTGGTCATAACTATTGAACGGTAAGGGCCAGCGCTTTCATACTTCCCATACATAATCTTTGAGACAAGCCATTCTTAAGAAACAAACAACTTTAATCTTTTGACGTTGACCCAGATCTGCATTTGAGAAAGAATAACCTTCGCTATGTTGCCATACGGGGACATCAGTGTTCCACAAACCTATCTTGTTTTTTTTTTTCTAGAACTGATAAAACCACAGAAAACAATCTCTTGTCAAAACTTCAAATTATAAACAATCTAACCAAACATCGATTTTTAGATATCTATGAATAAATAAAACTGTGTTGGCAGTATTTAAAAAAAAAACAATAAAAGCAACACCAAGTATGCATTAGACTTTATTTTGCATCTCCCCTATGCGTTGTGTTTTTCCAGAAACGACTCTCTCTACTTAACCATTACTCTGTGAAGAAAAAATGTCTTAATTGTTATTTTTTATCAAGACTAGACGAGTTTTAATTGTTGCATATTTAAGATAAACGTTAACTTTGTTTTTGCAGCTTTATCTGTTGTATACGGTGTTACATGGAACAATCTTTCATTTCCTTAAATAAATATTTAAAGTACGGGATTCTTAATAATAACCCATAATACAAGAAACATGTAAGAGCATACATATTAAAGTTTAAAGTATCTGACACCAATTTATTTTCATTTTTATTTCCAATTCAATTAAATATTTATCAATCTAGCATCAAGCATTTTAACTGTGAACAGAACAATTTTCAATATCATAATCTTTTAAAAGATGAAAAGGATCGGTGTCTTCTTAAACACATGAAAATATTGTATTCATTGTCTTGTTCCAGAATGAATTGTAAACATTATCATGAATATTCATGATTATGACACCATGTGACCCCGAGGCCTACCCATAGTAAAATTTCCTCATGTGTGTGGTTTAACACGAAACTACTGAAATTAGGATTTCCTTCTTTTAGAGAGCAAAGGTTAATGGTTTTAAAAATAAAATTAGAAATTTCACTTTTAAGTACACATATTCATAAGGTTCAAAAACTCAAGAAATTAAGGAATTTATATTATGTACACGTAAAATCATTTTTTTTTAAAATGTACCATTTTTCTGGGAACAAAAAAGAATAAGAAAGTTACGGTAGTTATCAAATTCTGCAGTGATTTTCATCAAGGGTTTGCTTAAATTAGACTGCTGTACCTAGTCATAAAAGAACGTAATATGCTTTATCAGGAGATAAACATGACACTTAACAGATATAGACACGTAATATAGCACAACTGGTTATTGTACTATCAAGTGTACTTTCGCTGAGGAAGAGGGAGCATAAATACCAAAATTCAAAATTTACTTTGATTTAAGAGGCAGTCCACCGAAAAACCAGGCAGTATTGTATTGATAGGCGGCACATCGAATGTGACGAATATTTGATATTTTATTGAAAACAATATCAATGTAGTCCAAATGGAATAATGTAATCGAAGATTTGTTTAAATATCACTTATTTAGTAAAATATCTGTTTCTTTCGTGTAATTGAGTTCCCCTATATAAACTATTGAATATAGGTCAGAAACAAAGAGCTGTAATAAATTCCAATACATTTTTAACAGGACTATAATTCACGCTGAACTAAATCTAAAAATATTTCATCTTTCTGTTTCAAAAATAAAATTGGTGGAAAAATCACTTTTGAATTAGTTGTCTGGCAAAATATATAGACGTTTTTATGAAAATTTGCAGTGCAAGAGTTATCTCCCGTGGCATCGGTAGATCTGCTAAACGCCTTACTATCGGAATCCTAGTGAAATATTAAGAGTCGATACACTAAAGAAAATTATTAAACAAAAAATAACTACTTTATTCTCAAAATAGAACTCATTTACGCCTTCAAACGTAATATTTGGATAAAATGGGCTGTATTATTCAGGTTGAATCCACGTTTCCATTGATGTATCAGTGACGTCATATACCTGACTAATACTGCGTCACAATCAAATAGTTACAAGACTTCTAAAAAAGTTTGTAAATTCTTTTTTTATTTTATACATGTTTTTAATACTAGGATATGCGCAAAAATAATTAATTTTTATAGTGTTTATATTGAACATTTCTTATGTAGGCCTTATTGGGGTGTGAAAGTTTTTTTCTTCTGATTATCAAGGAATCGTGAAGATGTTGAGATGTTTACTTCATGATATTTGTAAAATCTTTTATATATTTATCTATGCAGTCAAATAAAAATAAACAAGCAGCGGTACGATTAAAAATATAAAGCAAAAAACTCTGAAAAATAAGTTACAATAACAATTATTGCGGAAGTTTACTGCTGAACTCCCCACTTCAATTTGACACTAAAACGGAAGATGGTTTAGTGAAAAATTTCTGTTTTTTTTTTTTTTATAAATTATTTTTTATAATTAGGAGATCGAAATAGTTACATTCTCACATTTAATATGGAGTTAAAATATGTGGCTATGTTGGCCAATTCTAAAATGTTTTTACATTCATGAAACCTGTTAAGTGTTTTTTTTTAAATGCCATCCCCCCCCCCCGCTGCTTTTTGCTAGCAATTTATGGGCTCTTAAATAATGATGTATATGAAAGAACTTCTTTTATTTACATAAAATAAAATTTTGTAAAAGAGGAATATTAAGTTGAAAAGGATAAACAGATGACAGGTTGAAAAAAAACTTAGATAAACCCGAGACTATACACATAAAAATATTTTCTGTATTTACACTGCAGGTACGTGCGCCACTTATAGAATTTAACTCCTCATTAATTCCTGAGAAAACATTAATAAAAGAAAAAAATACTTGCAAATAAGATATTTAATGAAGCTAAGACTGCTACGCTGTCTTCTCTGAGTTGCTACATAATGCATGTACAACACTTTTTTAACTACCGAGTATCAAGAAATCAAAGATGTTTTACATGTACACTGTAATCATCACTGTAATCATGTACGTAAAAGACATGAGGAATTTAAATAATTATATACAAAATCATTTATAACAGTTTACTCACTGAAAAGATAGGCATATTATTTTTCTGGTAAATTAAAATGAAGAAATATTCCTAAAAACCACACCCGATTGAAATAAAACCGATCCCGATCGAAAATAATTCAGAATTTATAAAGTTATCAAACTAAAGGCAACTGCCATCTATTAGACATGTATAAAAATAAATAAAGTAAATTTTTAGCTATATGAAAACAAAAGAGCCAAATTTAACTGTACAATTATAGTATTTTCTTCTTTATATAATTCCGATCGGGATCGGTTTAATTTGGGAAAAATCATAGATAATAGGTGAATTTGAATCCTTATATTTCCCTCAATATACCTGTTCCCACCAATTTTATGAAGTGGCTCAAAAGTTTGTACCGTGTATTCATAATGACATGAGGAAAAAATTCTGTCATAGTAATGTATGGCTTTTATAACGTATCAAATATCGGATACTGAATTCAAAAAGTCACTTGCTAAACTCAAGTTTGGACCACATAATTTTTTCCTAAGAAGAAATATAATTTGGAGTCTTATTCATTATGAAATAAAAGATAAGAGTCTATGCTATAAATAATATTGATTGACACACCCAGCTTTTAAGTATTTGTTACATTTAAAACAAAATAAAAACGTAGTATTTTTTTTACCCTCATGTTGACCTTTATGCACCTAAAATTAAACATTTACCAAAAATAGGACTAGTGGACCACTAAAAAAAAATTTGATGTTGCCATGTATTAAGGCTTGCTTTAATAAGTCTACATGCAAAAAATAATAAAAATCCATGACATGCGATGTGCCACCTATTGCCTGGTTTTTCGGTGGACAGCCTCTTAAGTTTTTAATTTTTTTTTTACTAAATCTCGTGAATTGCTCACTCCCTTTTTATTGCAGAGTGCGTTTGATAAAAAAAAACAGCAATGAATAACTTAACAATAAAATAATTAGGTCACATATATTACATTTTTATAGATAGAAGGAAAACTTTTTTTTCAATCGACCTTTTTACGATCTATTCTGAGGAAAACTAACAAGAACTTAAATTGCTAGGTTCTACATTTTAACTCACTTAAGAGAGAGAGAGAGAAAAAAAAAATAGCATGCATGTCATACATTTATAAGGCAATTAAGCAAGGAGTTCAAAGTTTCATTTTTTTCCAACATGGCGTTATTTGTTTAAGTAGAATGTCTTAAAACGCCTTTCCCACAGTGTACAGACATTTGTGTAAAATATGTGAAGGTTTAAATCACTTTGCAGCACAAATTGTGCACATATTTGTTTTAGTCATGGTACCGTAATTATTTATAATGGCGTAAATTGTATTTAACAGTTGAGTTATCATTTCATCAGTTGATTATATTACCCTTATATTTTCCTGTCTCTGGTAGGCCGTTCCCCAT